>JAZKJV010008127.1:0-162802 GCA_037367405.1 Ottelia alismoides | reverse complement strand
TTTTCTGAGCTCCAACAACCATGCATGAGCTCCTCCTTGCTTGAGCGTGCGAGAAAAGGGTCCGTGTAGACTTATGAAGAGCCAACGATGAAGCTTGAGTAGTTTTCAAGGCGCATGAATGGCTAGAGGGGGATATCAACTAAACCACGTCGGAGACGGAGCTTGAGATCGGAGATGTTGCACGCACTCTAGCCATTGAAGATGTGGGAATATGCAAGCATTAGAAAATAATCAAGGCGTGCGTGCGAATGGTTGGGAGTGAAATGTTGGTCTGTGAGGTGAAGGAGCGGGGGACCAATGGTCTCCATCCCCGACGAAACGGAGGTGAAGTGGAGCAGCGTGATCATGTCATGGAGAAGAAGGAAGGATGATCAGAGGTGTTGGCGAGGATGACTGTGATATGACAGAGCTTTTGGGGTGGTTGGTGCCTGGTGAGGGTGAGGGTGAGTGTCAGAAAAATAAGGAGAAAAGTCAAAGAAATTGAGGGGGAAGAGGTTACCTAATCGGAGCAGGCTATTGGTGGAGGAGGTGATCTGGGTTGAGGTTCCATTAGATCTCGGGGTCGTCGCTCGACCTAGACGATCATTCCAAGGGGCTTTGCGGTGCCTGGGGGCGGTCACTACATGGACGGATGGCCATGGATCACATAGAGGACTTGCAACCATAATGGCCTCAACACGCCGCCCTCCGCTGTCACCGGAGGGCAGAGGAAACTAGGTCGTATTGACTTGGTTGGTGAATGGGGGTTAACGGAGGCAAAGGAGGGTTTTAATAGGTGGAGGAAGTTGTCATTACTGGGGTTTGGAGGCATTTTGAAATGGAGGTCTTGTTGATGTGGAGTTACGTCAGAGGATTTTGATGGACTGGCGAGAATGTAGGGAAGAGGGCAACGTGGTGGCAGCATTATGAGAAGGAGAAAGTGTCTGATGTGGGAAAATAGGAAGGGTACGGTGGCGTTGCGGGGTGTAACGTAGGGAGAACGAGATGTTGGGAGGTAAACGACGAGTCAGAGCCATTGGATCTCGTAATTCAACGGCTTTGATTATGGCATTATCGGAGGGTAGAGATCGGATCCTTAGGATTTGATCCAAGGGCCGCAAGTCGTGTGGGGGTGTACGATAGAGATGAGTTCTGAGGAGTTCATCCAACGGTCAGAAGGGAAGGGGTGATGTGACGAGACCTGAAGTCGTAGGATAGGAAGGGGATCGGGTAGCTGAGATGCGGGCAGATTCGAGAGGTGAGGATCTCATCTTAAGATCAGATCAGATGGCTGGGAGTAGGGCATAGAGGAACAGTCAAGACGAAGATGGAATTGATTAGATGGTTGAGGAGGCGTCGTGTGGTAGAGAGAGATGCGGCCACGTGGGCGGCCCAGAGGGTGCCATGTGGTCCAATCAGGAAATTCAAAATTTAGTAAAATAAAGAAAAATCCAAAATAAATAAAAGGAAGAAAAATTAGAAAAAAATTCAAAACATGAAAGTTTTTAGATCTCGATGAGATATATAAGTTTCATGTTGGACAAAAAGTGAAGAGAGGTCATTTATACAAAAATAAATTTTGGGGGTATTTTTAATGGGTTAAAAATACTGATTTTTATGGCTTTGAGAATTTTTGTATTTTAATTTCTTTTAAAGGTCAAGAAAACATAGACAATATTTACTCTATTTTTATAGGTTTTTTTATAAAATAGAAAGAAGGAATGATATTAGTTAATTACATTAATATTAGAGTTAGCTTTTAGTGGTATTTATCGGTTAATTATACACAGAATATATATAAATTGGTACAAGTTAAGATTAATGAATTATTAGTTATTGTTATTAAATTGTTTAAGCTGGGGGATTAATAAATATTAGCATGATGGATCTGAGATTCATCATGCACGTATTGTAAAAGTGTGCGACAGGGACCAAACTGTAAATACTAAAATGTTCATGGGTCCCAGTGCAAAATTCCCCAAGTCATGTGCACAAAACACGTTATGGGATGTAGGATTGGGTTACGACTTTGTCTACACGTGGCGTATCTACGTAGGTTCGGATGCTGGCTTGACGCCCAAGGCAGTGGCGTGAAGCATCGCCTCTATTAGAGGCTCGGAGGGAATCAACATCGTCAGATCTGATTGGGAAGATCAGATCCAATGATTCTTGTATCTCATGTTCATCCCCCTCCATCGCAGGTGGTCTCTCTTGGGTGGAGCTCCCTCTAAGGCTCTGTGGCTCCTCTAGGTGTTTCTGGCAGCTATGAAGCTCGATGGAGGATGTTGGCACCACTACGAAGACGGTGAGCGGATAACAGAGCTCGGAGAAGGCTCATAGCTCTCTGTCGGTGAAGGCATAGCTGTGTGAAAGGTTGGAGGATCCCTCTAGATTCCGTCCAATCAAGAGAATTAGGGTACCTGTAGTGGCCAGCACAATGTCGAAACCAAGGGGAATAGGAGGGGGGTTGTGAGGGCGAATCGAAGGCTCTATGGCGGTAAAGGAGTGGATACCAGAGTAAGCTCCAGCCAATGCAAGGTTGAAGATGGAGCGAGGTGCAATAGGTAACGGGGAAGCAGAGACAAGGAGAAGATGGGGTGTGAATGTGTCGGAAGTAGAACAAAGCTAGTGCGATGGTCGGACGAGGGTAGGAGTGACTGTGCGTGCGAGCGAAAGTACTATAAACAAGATGAAAAAGAAGAAGCTAAGAAATGCGAGAAGATGCCTATCTGAGAAGACAAACACACATAGGAGAACATCGGAATGGAACAAACCTCTAGGTTGGAGCTCGAAGGAATCCATTCCTCTCTTAACAAGCCTGAGGATATAGGCTTGAAGCTCAATCAGCTAGGGGAGCTACAGCAAGGCAAAGATATATTGCATCTCACTAGTGAGAATTTCTCGATCTTCGCTCACTACCTCGCTCTCTTCATGTCACGAAGGGGTGTAGGTGGCTCAGAGCACTCACACGTAAAGGCGGATGCGCGCGATAGAGGGCACTGTAGGAGTATTTGAAGGCAAAGGAGATGGGGTGTAGATGGTGGAAGATGTGGGTTTGTGAGCTCATGGTGGAACGAGGAAGAGGAGAGAAGGGAGGGCACGTGTCATGCCAAGATGAGGGATGATTGAGCTTTAACCCGGTGAGGTTAGGAAGGTGAGAGAGTGAACGAAGTCGTGGGGAAAATGGAAAGGGGGAAGTGTGTGGTGAGGGAGATTGTAGGGTATGAGTTAGGAGAAGAGGTTCTAACCATTGGATCTCACGATCCAATGGTTCAAACAGTGGTGGGAATAGGCAGATTAGATCAGATCTATGGATCTGATCGAGCGACTAAGAGAAGAGTGGAAATGGGCAGCTAGGATGCGATCTGGAGCGTGTTTAGATGGCTGAGAAAAAATGGGCAACATGGAGAGAGCTCGACCTTGGATGGGTAACCATCCTATGGTTGAGGATTGAGCGGGAAGGAACGGTGCATTGGTGGTTAGCAGAAGTCGATCGAACGGCTAGAAAGGGAGGCACATGGCACGTGAAGGGGTACGCTACATGGCAACTCCAGGGAGCGCCATGTGGCCCAATGGAATAAAAGAAAAATAAACAAGGCAAAAAAATACAAAACAAATATATAAAAGCGAAATTAAGGAAAACTCAAAACATAGAAGTTGTAAATCTCAATGATATCTACAAGTTTCATGTTGATCAAAAATGGCAAAATAAGTCAAACAAAGGGAGGAATATTTTTGGAAGCATTTTAAGGAATAAAACACTTGATTTTTAATTCTTTTGTTATTTTTTGTATTTTTTACTTCTTGTTAAACCCAAAATAAATATATACAGTAAAAAGGGAATAAATATATATACAAATATACACTAAATTTGGGTTAGTTAATTACACCAAGTCAAAATATAATTTCAGTCAACTATGTACATATTTTATTAAATAGTTTAAATAAAGATGATAATGAACAATAAATGATATGATGAATCGCATATTCATCACCCCCTGTACTTAAACCATGCTCGTCCTCGAACAAAGAATAGAGTATAGGTTGTACAGGCCCCCGACTGTGCAAATGAAAAACAAGACTCGATTCATTCAAGGACTCTGGGTTTCTATTGACCTAAAATTCTAAGTTGAACCCAACCTTAGTCAAAAGGTATCTAAGTTCCTCATTCTTCAGACTCTCTGGTATACATGGATAATAAGAATATGATATTAAGGTGTGGATTGTAGTTACAAGAGGAGAGTCAAAGCGTCACCCAAGTTCCACTCCAAGAGACTCTCCTAAATACTCAACCCTCAACACTGGGGAATAACCACTTCGAGCAATCATTCACTGTCTATTTAGTTTGTTAGACTTAAATGTGAATATGAATGGCCGATAGATGTAAGGACATAGGTTTGTATCAATTCATCTCTCCCTCTCATTGGAACAAGGAGTTGCTTGAGTACCTTATTAACTCAATGCTTATGTATTTTCGGTGTTGATCAGTGCATCTGTCAAGAGAAGTTGGAGTCATTTGCACTTGTTTCCTAGGAGTATATTGGGGTGTGCATTTTTTTAGTATCTAATATACTTTCTACATTTAGACTTGTAGACTTTACGATGCAGAGGACTTTTAGGGTGCTAGCCCGACTCATGGTTCTGATAGTAGTGGTCCAAATGGACACTTTAGAATGGTTGGGAGTGCTCGCCTTTGGTGGAAGCTCTTTGATATTGGATTTTGTATGGTAAGAGCTTTTCTTTCAGCATTTCTTTCTTTCTTTTCTTTGTATTTGACTATCTCACTACCAAAGTTGGCGCATACTGATCAATAAAAATTCAATTTCATCACACCATGGCACTTAAGTATATCAAGAGATTGGTACAAGAAACCTTGTTCTCATACCAAAAAATGGTTGCTAACATTCAGGTTTCATGAAGACTTCATCGATTTTATCCTATTCTCGAGCATCATAAAATCAGATCCTGACTCAAATCCCTCATCCTAGTCCCTTAGTTGAAACCTCAACTCCTCTCATCGTAACTGCAGTCATGCATATGAAGTGTGGGTCATATTCTCAGGAAAGAGACTAAGTACGCAATATAAAATATAAATCATTTAGAGCAAGGAAGTATGAATAATTAAGTCCAAGACCCTAATAACTAAGGTTGGTTAACTCTGAATCTTAAGACCTCAAAAACCAAGTGTCCTTGAACATCACAAGTCTTGTGTGAAAGTGTAAGTGTCATGGACCAGACCAACTTAACATATTAGTTAGTTTATTTTTTTATTTTTTATTTTAAGGGTTAGAAGTATTTACAAACAAATGTTATTCTCATTTTATCCCAACTTTTGAAAAGATTTTCGAAAATAATTTCCAAATCATGTCACATAATATATAGATTTTCAAAACATTCTTCAAGCAACTTTCAAAACAAGTATAATCCTCATTTTTCAAACCATTGTCAAACATTTTTCAAAATAGTATAGCATAGTTATAAATAATTTTCAAGACATTTGTATGAAATTAGTTCAAAAATACTTATACCCTAACCCCAAAAAGTTTGAAAATTTTCAAAATATTAGTTGTGGCTAAAGTACATATACAATATATACGGCACACCCCCCATACTTAGGTTTTGTTATGTCCTCATAGCATAATGTGATATGAAGCTATAGCTCATACTAAATATAAAAGGACATATAAGAACTGATGGGTCTTCCCCTATACTTAGGCTTGAAATAACATAAGTGTAGGAATAAAACATGAGGGAACAAATGAGTAAAGAATGAGAATGGACTAAGACAATACATAAAAGGAAATGACTCAGGATACATACACAAATATACAAGCAAGAGCAGGGGTTCCCCCTATACTTAGGCTTTGCGTAGCCTAAGTATGGAGTTAGTATCTACAGAAGGGAGAACCTAAAAAGAATGAAAAAATCATGTGTACAAGAGTGAGCGAATCTTCTAATTTATTGAATCTAGATGTTGCATCTTCATGAAAAGTAATCTGATGTATCTGCTCTGTGCTCGTTCTGCATGAAGTTGATGAGCTCAACTTGGACTAATTGTTCTTTAGAGTCTACAAAGTGCTTCAGTGGTTGTCCATTTACCATAGAGTAACGTGGACTATCTGTGAGATCAGATATCTCTACACTTCCATTACGATGCACTTCCTTAACAACATAGGGACCCGTCCATTTAGATTTGAGATTTCGAACGAACATCTTTAACCTGACACTAAACAGCCATACCTTTTGCACAAGGACAGAGTATTTGCACCTAATGTGTCTATAATGCCATCTCTTCACTTTGTCCTTATAGATCAAACTGTTGTCATATGTCTTATTTCGGATTTCCACAAGCTCGTTCAAGTCACGACAAAGCTTCCTTAGATGATAACTCCAATTAATTTGCTTAATTTCCCAATCGGATTTGTGAACCAGCTCTGCAGGCAAATGACATGGCTTGTCATAGATCATACTAAATGGTGAAGTGCCCAATGGTGTCTTATAGGCTATCTTATAGGCCCACAGAACTTGGTTCAAAAGCTGGGACCAGTTCTTCCTATCTAGACAAATCAACTTCTGCAAAATACTCTTCACCTCTGTTCAAAACCTCTGCCTTGCCATTGGACTGTGGGTGGTAAGGACTAGTAACTATGTACTCGAATCGTTAGTCCTTAGTTAAAGATCACACATCTCGGTTCACAAAATGGCTTTCCCCATCAAAAATGAGAACTTTTAGTACCCCGAACCTGGAAATAATACAGTTTCTCACAAACTTATAGATAGTGTTGTTTTTGTGGTTTGTGTTGGGATAGCCTCTACTCACCTAGACAAATAGTCAATCGCCATCAAGATGTACTCGTGTCCTTGGCTGTTTTGAAAGGGACCCGTAAAATCTATACCCCATGCATCAAAAACATCACAAATAATCACTGGTTGCATGGGCATCTCATCTCTCTGTCCAACTATCCCTCCCTTCCTCTGATAAATCGGACATGACCGTACAAAATCAACAGCATCTCTCAACATGGTCGACTAATACAATGCACATTAGAGTACCTTGTGAGTGCTTCTCTTCCTCGAATGGTGTTCTCCACTCTCAAGAGAATGTCAATATGCGAGGAAACTCTGGTATTCCTCCTGAGGAATACACCTTCTCCAACACACAAGCTGACACTTCAAAGAAAAGAAATAGATCATCCAAGTGGTATCCCCTTGAATCTGACTTCAATCGGTCAATGTTGCTCCTAGTCCAGCCTTAGGGAACTTACTTGGAGACAAGAAAGTTCACCATGTTGGCATACCACAGGAGTGAGTCAATAACATAAATTGACCCGTCTGGGAAGGTTTCTCTATTGTGCTCATAATCAGGAGAATCCATAAGCTCGATCCGGGAAAGGTAATCAGCTACAACATTCTTCACTCCAGGTTTATCTTTTATCTCTAAATCAAACTCCTGGAGGATCAAAATCCACCTAAGAATACACACCTTCACATCCTTCCTTTCCATTAAGTAACGAATAGCTGTGTGATCAATGTAGATTGTCACCTTAGAGCCCAAAATATATGATCTGAACTTCTCAAGAGCCCGTGCTACAATGAGTATTTCCTTTTCATTAATGGTGTAGTTCTTTTTTGTAGGGTCTAAAACTTTGCTTGCGTAGTGAATCGCCAACAGGATCCCCTCTCGTCGTTATCCTAACACAACTCCAATAGTGAAATATGAAGCATTAGTCATGATCTCAAAGGTGAGAGAACAGTCATGAACTTGTAGGATAGGCGGGGCACAATTATTCATCTTCAAGAGCTCAAAGACCTCCATAGACCTGTGATCTACAACGAACTATGTGTCTTTCAGTAAGAGCTCAGTCAGTAGGCATGCGATCTTTGAAAAATTCTGAATGAATCTCATGTAAAATCCAAAATACCCTAGAAACGTAGGGATGAAAAGAATCTCGCAATCGATGATGATGGTGATGAGTGATGACGATGAGGATGATGAAGAAGAATAGGAAGAATAATGGGATGCCACATCAATGAGGTATGGTCGTCACAGAGTCATCATTCGTGAAAGGGACGAAGAGGCTGCACAAAGAGAAAGGGAGAGGGAGATGACGAGAAGAAAGGAGAAGGGGAAGCGCTTGCTTCGAAGATAGAGGAAGTAGGAGAGAGAGAGGGAGATATCCAAGTAGAGGCCTTATTTTTAGTTTTTCTTTCTTAAAAGTCTATCTCATTTATCCTTTTGTTTTAAGAAATGGTAGTGTTTGTAACACTACTTGAACTCATTAGTATACTTTAAAACTCAACGAATGTAGGTTATTGTGTGTATGCTTCATTGTCTGTGGTGGTTGGATGTCTATTTCGTTGTTGTGCTTCTTATGTGCGATGCTCCATGTCTTTTTGTTCGATTTTGTGCTTCAAATGGTTGATCATGTTCGACAGGTCATGTGTATGTGGATATACGTCTAAATATAGGTCTTATGCATGTATACATGTGAATCATATGTCGAGTGGTAAAAGGAAACATGGGAGTTATTTGTTTCTACGAATTTTTTTGCTAGCAGAATATGCAATTACAAATAATCCCTTTTGTACTTCATCGATTTTTTTAACTAATGTCTCCTATTTACAACTACGGGGGACTATTGTGGTTGCATGCGTGCACCAAAATGCGACTAGACGGTGGTCGCATTATGATTTTTGACCCCGCATACGCGACTAGACATATTATGATGACTAGTGGTCGCATATGATCTTTGCAAGCATATTACGATCATTATGCGGGCAAATTGTAACTACGATCGTGCTTGCATTTACCGCAGTTTCTTGTAGTGTTTCATGATAAAATCACATTTTTCTCCTTAAAAAGATGTCTCTTATGCCACATTTGGTTGCGGGTTTCGGGGTGTGTATCCCCCTCAACCTGCATTACTACAATCTCGAGCTTACGTTAGGCTTCCCGATCTCTCTCCTTGTGGATTCCCATCTCGCACAGATTAGGCATCAGTTCTATCCCCCTTACTGGCCATGCTCCTGCCATCTCCTTGCGCCTCCCCCAACGATCTTCCTTATTCCCTCCACTCCCCTTTGCACCCTCTTACCCAATGGCTCGCCTCTCTTTCTCCTTCCGTAGACCGATGGTTTGGGTCTCCCTCGATTTACTCTCGGAGATGTTGCTGCATGTGGTCTCATGTTGGCTATGGCATCTTCTTCTTCTTTATAAGGTTGTGCTAGTGCTTTTGTGTGGGAATCTTTGGGCATATGCTTTACCAGGTATGCTTTCTCTATATATATTATGCCATGAGACCCATGACCTACAATTCCTATACTCTAATCTGATGCAAAGGGTGCTTGAGTGGGCACATATGAGGTGAACATGTTCTCTCGTAAGCATGTTATCTTCCACTTCTCTTGTATCTGTGAGAGATGGAGTCAGATGTGATTTCTAAGGTTTCAATAATTCCCTGTGGTCGATATATAGGTGGTGTTTACGCCCTCAGTGTTCTTGAGCTGGAGAACGTCGTCCTTGCCTTCAGTACAAGAAAATTGACCTAAGGCAACAAATAATTTAATATTCGTTGCGATATCTTCCGTAGTTAAATATATAACAACGAATATTATTTGTTGCTTACTTCGTTAAATTTGCAACGAATAACGGTATTCGTTGCAATATTCCTCGCAACAAATCATATAACAACGATTATTCGTTGCCATTTTCACCTAATCGTTGCTAAATATGATAACAATTAGCGTGAATTTTAACAAATAATTCAACGAAAAATCATCGCTGTATGAACTTTAAACAACGAATATGATATTCGTCGTTAGTTACAAGTACAAAAGATCATTTGGCAACGAATAATAATCATTGTTATATCTTTAATATCGGAAGATATATCAATGAATATTTAAATTATTCGTTGTCTTAGGTTCAATTTCTTGTAGTGCTTCTATTTCCACATCTTTGTTATCACGCGGGTTGTCCTCTGCACAAGATAGCTTTGCACAGTTAAGGGTCATTCTTTTCTTTTGCCAAGGGCCCGACGACATTGTCTTCCACGTTAATGAACATCCCCATATCGAATTTTGGCATGGATGTAAAGCATGAGTAGATTTTATAGAATACATTGTTAATGCGCATCCCCATATCAAAATGCAGTTGCATTATAGCATGTTCTTTTTCATTTCTCTAGCTACAGATTAGTGTATGTACGTCTTTGAGTCCTATAATGCTAATCCGTGAGAAGTGAATGTGTGTTGTACTGATTTAGCCTTCTCTTACTTTTTTGCTTACTAGTGCACACGTATATTATGGCATGCTGATTTACTGTTGATTTATTAGATGTAATGATGTACTAGTGCGTTCATTTTTTAGTCTTCATCTTATCTGAGTCCTTTGTCTTATTTGTTTCTTACTAGTGCATTAACTGATTTATCATTCAACTTATTTGAGTCATTTGATGCTGATCTTTGAGAACCGGGGGTGTATGGCACTGATTTAGCTTTCATCTTATCTTGTTGCTTACTAGTACATGAGTAGATTATTTCATGTTGATTTATCAGATGTAATGTTGTACTAGTGCATTTGTTGATTTAGCTTTCATCATATCTGAGTCCTTCGATGCTGCTATTCAGATGTAATGCAATAATAGATTATGTCATGCTGATTTATTATATTGATGTCGTTTCTTACTAGTGTATCCTCTTTTTCTGCTGCTCCTACTCATTAATTTCTTACTAGTTGAGTTAGCCTTCAACTTACTAGTTGCGTTATACTCGTTATCTTATTTACTACTTATTAAAATGTGTCATTGAACTTCTATAAAAACATGAGTATAGAATAGAAAACTCATCATAGGCATTACCAGACAATCCAGTTGCCGGTTATAGACACAATCATAAAGATAGTGATAAGAAATTACATAGAAATTGATGGGAGACAAGCAATAAGCTGCACCGAGTTCTTTGTTGTTGTTCCATGAGAATTGTATATGTAATGCATAGTAGATTATTTTCTATTGATTTGTTGGATTGATTTTGTTGCTTGATACTGTCTCCCCTACTATTGTATCCCCCTAGGTTTTGTTCAAGTCCTTGTATTAGTAAGTCGGTGGCTATTAGTGGATACTATATTACTACATCAATGGCGTCTCTGTATTGATACATCAATAACTCCATGGTTTGATGTAAATTATGATCTTGTGCAGTTATCATTGCCTCAATGAAGCTTCCATTTGCATTTCATTAACCATATTTATATTGCATATAAAAATTAAACTCCAATTTCAACCTTTGTTGCTCAACTCTTATGGAACAGACTGAATGCTGCAATGTATGAGACTCCACTTGTGGTTATGTGATATCTTATGCAACCTACTTATTCCAACTTATTTTGAACTTTTCCATTATATGTCATATTATAAAAAAAACATAAACATTTGTTACGTGTCTTCAATACATATTTTTTTGCTATACATGTCATATTTTTAAACACATCCACATTATGCACATTTTTTTGCTAAAGATGGATTAAATTTAATTCATGCAACCCCGTCCACTAATGCAGAGAAAATAGATTTTTTTTTCATCTACTTTATTTTGTATCATGCTTGGATGCTTGTATGTTACAGAGTAGAGTTGATTGTATGGACAAGAGTGCAATCAACACAAGATAACTAGAAGTGACATTCGATCAAACATATCACATACACATAAAAGTATTAACAAACAAGTGTGTGATTTCCATAACTCCACGCGCATTAACAACATCATGACGTGATGTAAATAACAAAACGTAACTCGATACATAATACACATGTAATATTATATTTTTTTTCCAATTATAAAAAGAATCATGAATTTAAAAGATTAGCACCAATAGTTTAACAAAACATCCTAGCCTTCTATATAGAAATGCTCGATAATACGTATTTCAGAACATAAGGGAAAATGCAACGTAACAAAACTTCATGGAATGAATTGATTGTTAAGTAATGGACTAAACAAATGTGCAGATAAAATGCATGTTGCAAATTCAGATTGCTATAAAAAATACGACAACAAATTCTATTACGATAAACTAGCTCTGATACCAACTGATAGATCTATAATGTTAATCCAAAATATAAATCTAAGATATTAATCAATAATTAAATACCAACCATAGGTCACCGCAACGAGATAAAGAATCGAATCGGAACAGAAGCAGGGGCAAATTGAGTTTCCATCTCCTTCGCAACCTTGTCCAATATTCTTTATTAATTGATCCTCACATACACTTGGTTTAGGGAGAGGGGACCCCTTGCCATGTATTTATACACATGGGATAATTGCCTCTCCATTAAGGCAGCCACTGTTTCAAAGGTAAATATTCACAGGGATGCAACCTTTCATATCATAAGTGTAAAAACACTGAAAATTGAACAGGGACTAAAATGCAAAACCCAGCTGGATCTGGGTTTAATTGCAAATCTGCTTTTATTGTAGGGTCCAAAAAATTTATTTGAGGTCCATTACGTAGGGATCGTCGATAGCTTTCCAACGAGTCCAAGAATGCAAAAATCCGAGTTCGGGAGCCTGAGTTATGACCATTTTAGTGAGGAGGGGTACATGTCACATTCGGATCCGGGTTCGGATCCGAATCCGGGTCGGACCCATATACCCATCCCTTTCCCCTTCGTGAACCACGCCTAAAACACCCCCAAATCCCCTTCCTTCGACCTCTAGCAGTTCCCTCCTCCCTTCCCCTCGCCAGAGTGCCTCCCATGCTCGTCCGAGTTCGTCGGATCAGTGATCCGAGGCTGTCCTCATTAGGAGAATGTTGAGGTCACCCCTGTGTGTGATTCTCAACGTCAACAGCGTGCCGAGCGTGTCGTTTCTCTGCAGGTGGAGATTCCAAAGTTGCAAAATTTTGTTGAGGTACGATGTTCCTCTCCTTTTGCTGTGGATTCCACACGATTTTGAACCTACATACTTGAACATCTCTTGTTAAACCATTGTAGTCCTTAAGGGGTCGATCCATGTCAGTCCCTTTCCCTTGAATCTGCATATAGATGGAGATTCTAGCTATGCTTTATGGCATTCTATTCTTGGTCCATTACCCCTTGCAGCGGTGGGTTCTAATAGAACACATAAATCATATCTGGTTCCATGTTGGGAATCTGTATAGAGTGGAGAGTGATGAACAAGCACAAGTATGAATAAAAAAAAACGACACTTTCAGTATATATATCTTGTCTGGGTTCTTAGTATTTGGATGTTGAGATTTCAGTCGAGATCTGAATGAGATCCACTGTTTTAGCAAAGGTACATAATTATGACAGGCACTGTCCAAGTAGATTGAGTTCTCTATTTGAACAAGGGTATATTTTCATTCGGATGATCCTAAGTATCGAGCAATTTGTCCTCCCAACCGTTGCATGTGGTGTTTGGCATATGCAATGTTTGTATAGTTAATCTCTAGTGTGGGCTTAAACCATTGTTTTCTACCAAAATTAGAACTGCAGCAAGAAGGGAATAGCATAGTTTCGTTTGAATTATGACCTGAACAGACAGTGCCAGACTCCAATTATTAGAATGGAAATGCAGTAATGCAAACCCAAAATTATTATGAGCATGTATTGTTAAAATGGGAAACCGCTCCTGTTGCTAGAGAACTTTTCTGGGTATCTCCATGGGACATAGTGTTTGGGGCCATGTTTGTTCTTGGAAACTTGTATAAAGACTTAGGATAGAGCTATTGCACTTGGTCCTAAGGGCTTTGCTAAAAGGTGGACGTGAGTGCTTGCTTTCAGAAAAGCTTGCAGAGAATTATATGACATGTTCAGGCTTCTAGGCTTCTGGAATTCCCATACTTCAACACACTGATTATCATCCATTCTAAATTAATGAACATTCATTGGTGTTGTACCCTGTAGTGATATGTTGGATTTAGAAATGATTCTCATTGCTTGAGTGCCTGCTAATTGGGAATCACCTCTTTCATGATTAGAGGATGGACCATTAAAATGATTATAGTATATGGGCAGTTCTGCATACTGGAAACTAGTTCTGCATACCGAAAAATCTTCCACTCGGAAATCTCCACTTGGGAATGTGATTTCCTTCTTGTATCATTTGGTTCCCATCAGCATTCAATCCAATCCTAATAGCAGAGAACGATTGTTAATTGGTTGGTTGTGTATTTGGAGTCACATGGTAATATAATATGCATCTGACTCAGTATTTAGAAATTCATCTTGGATCCTTATCCACACTCTAAAAAAAAGAAACTAGAATGTGAGCAATACCATAACATCAAGGGTGGTCCCCTGATTATGACCAGTGGCCTATAACTATAGTAATGCAGAAGTATTCATGATCTGGTAATGTGAAATTGTTCATGATTTAGATGTTCAAAATATTGGTCATATTTGATTCTAATTGCATCATGTTCCTGTCATCTCTTTTTATCTATTCCTCAAGTGTTTGATAAATTCTGTGCACATTTCAATACTCGATTGTTCGTTAGAAAATCGAATAGCAAAGTGTTACTTCACCGAGACCAGCTTGTGTAAGTGTCAATGTTGCGTATTACAATTGTTTTCTTAATCGTATCTCATGAAGGACATCTAATGGTTGTATATCTCGGAGGTTAGGACATGGTGCAATAACATTGATTGATGTTGATCCAAACTCAGGAAATTGTAGGTAGTGGAGTAGCGCCGCCAAGGGAGGGGCATGCATCCTTGGGGCCCCGGGTAGAAGCCTAGTTGACCGCGATTCCAACTGCTACTGTAGCTGCGATGGTTGGGGGACATCTTGCTTGGCACACCGAGGTGCTGATCTGACGGTGTTGGCCTCGGCACTTGCGTGCTTTAGCCCGGTGCTCGAGCGCGGGCCAAGTAGTCATGGTTGGTCGGCTAGTATTTCGCTTGTCACTTAGAGTTAACACTCGTGTACAGGCCAATGTAGGCCACATTGGTCGGTATTCCGAGTGGGAGCGCTAAGAGGGAAGTTCCGGGAAATGTGGTTAATGAAGTTGGGGATGGGATGTTAATCTCCTGTGCATAAGGAGGATTGGGCTAGTCACGAAGATTCGCGGGTTGGAATATATTTTGTGAATCAGAAGTACAATAGTGAAGTGGAGCTAAGTGGACGTGTTGGGAACTTAGTTAGGATGCATTGTACCCCACCGCATGCCTACGGAGGCACCCCAACCCTAAGGTATCCTTTTTGCCTTAGAGTCATAGTGTGAGGTCTCATCCAGACCAAGACCACAGACTATCCATGAAGCTTGGTTACTTATATCCATATCTAATAACCATAATAAAAAAAATGTGATTCTTGTGAGATTTGATTACCTAGTTTCGTTCTCTTTTGCACACATTTAAATTATATCATATTTGTTGTTGTATAGTTTTATCTAATTCGTATTGGGCAACTTTGCTCATAACGTACCTACGTGTGGATCCGCAGGTCCTCAACAGTGAGCAGTTTGGAGACATCACTTTTAGCGCAGCTTCACTACACTTCTTTTATAACAATTGGTAGTAGTTTTTACGGTCTTCTTTACTTGTAGTTTCTTTTTGAGAGACATGGCATGTAATGTATGATGGTGGACATCTATATTTATGCTTACATGTAATTTTTGTGGACATGGAAATGGATAATAGATTGTAATGGAATTGATGAATGGAAATACACGTGCTTGTGAACAGGTTGAATGCAATGAAAAAAAAATATTTCCTTTGCATGTTGCTTTTCTCCTGCTTTTGTGAATGTCAACTATTCGAATGTGGAATTATGTGCGTGGATTGGTTTGCCGGGTACCCGGATCCTCGAGGCGTCACAGAATGGTATCAGAGCGGTGGTACTCCATTCCATTTCACACATATCATTCCTCATTGGTATTCGAATACTAGATAGTGTGAAGTCTTCTGACCTAACACGAGTCCACTGGAGAATAGCATGTTTACATCCATGTTCATATGTCTCTTTAAAAATCAAGTAGCACATCTGGTGGCGAGAACCATTTAGGGTAGTGTAGGCTACCTCGCCTATGTAGTAGACTCAACAACACATGACCAGATGATAGATGATGTTAGACTTATGCAGGAGTTTTCTGATGTGTTTTTAGATGAACTACCTGGATTACCACCAATACAGGAGATACAGTTTGAGATCACGGTACTCAGCCTATATCCATCCCTCCATACCGATGGACATTAGCGGAGCTCAAGGAGCTCAAAGTACAGTTGCACGAGTTGGTGGAGAAGAGATTCATCCAACCCAGTACCTCTTCGTGAAGGAGGATGGGTCCTTGAGGCTATGCATAGACTATAAGTAACTAAACAAGAGAACAATTAAGAACAGTTACCCACTCCCACAGATTGATGATCCCTTTGGGAGCAGCAGTGTTCTCTAAGATTGATATGCAGTCAGGACATCACCAGTTGAGTATCAAAGAGGCCGACATGATGAAGTATGCATTTCGCACTAGATATTGCCACTATGAGTTCTTGGTGATGCCCTCTAGACTCAGGAATGCACCTGATGTATTCATGGATTTGATGAACCGAGTTTTCCTTCTACATGTGGAAACGTTCGTGATCATATCATTGATGATGTTCTAGTCTACTCCCATGATGAATAGGAGCACGAGTCCCATCTTTGCATCGTGCTAGAGACACCTCAAGAGCACCTCTACCTATTTGCCAAGTATAGCAAGTGCGAGTTTTGGCTTTCTGAGGTGGCATTTCTTGACCATGTGATTTCAGGGGCGGGGGTGTCAGTTGACTCGCCCAAGATAGAGGCAGTGGTGTCTTGGGAGCGGCCCAAGACGGTTACAGAGATCCACAGTTTCCTTGACGTCGTCGAGTACTATAGGAGATTTGTTAGAGGGTTCTCCCAGTTTGCCTACCCGTCACCCAGCTGATGCAGAAGGAGATACCATTTGTCTGGAGTGACAAATGTGAGTTGAGCTTTCATACGCTCAAGGAGCGATTATCTTCTGCACCTAGCCTCACCCTTCCTTCTGGTACGCTGGACTTCACTGTGTACACAGATGATTCCATGGAGGGCTTGGGTACAGTGTTGATGCAACGTGGGCATGTTGTGGCGCATGCGTCACGACAACTGAAGAACCATGAACGCAACTACCCCCACTCATGACTTGGAGTTAGCAGCCGTAGTATTTGCATTAAAGATGTGGCATCACTATTTGTATGGGGGTGACAATTGAGATTTTCACAGACCACGATAGTCTCAAATACATTTTTGATCAGAATGAATTGAATATGAGGCAAAGGCAGTGTATAGAACTGTTGAAAGATTATGATTGTACCATCTCCTACCATCCTGTTAAGGGGAATGTGGTAGCATACGCCTTGAGTAGGAAACTATATACTAAAGGTTCGATAGCATGGCTGCAGACTTGGGATGTACTCACTACACTTTGTGAATGGCATCGATTTGAGAGTACATATGATGTAGTGACTATGCCAACAAAGTATAGTAGCATGTGGGACAGGATTGTCCAAGGGCAACATATAGATCAGAGGATCCAGAACTTGTACCATAGATGCTTGAAGGATAAATTCGACGGGTTTCGAGTCCGTGAATCCAATGTATGGAATGGGGACCGTGTGTGTGTTCCAGATTATGAGGTGTTGACGAGAGATATCTTGGATGAGGCGCATATTTCAAGACTTTATATACATCCAGGAGTCACCAAGATGTACAGGGACCTCCTCCAACAGTTTTGGTGGGAAAGGATGAAGAAGGGCATAGCCGAACATGTTAGCATATGTCTTACCTGCCAGATGGTGAATGCCAAACACTAGAGGCCCCCTGGGTTACTGCAACCTCTTCCCATTCCGGTGTGGAAATGGGGGAGCATCTCCATGGATTTTGTCACATCATTGCCGCGCACCCCTAGAGGGCTTGATGCGATATGGGTCATCGTTGACCGATTGACCAAGTCAACCCATTTCATCCTGGTCAGTATGACATATACATCAGTACAGCTAGCCAAGTTATATATTTGGCACGTCATTCGGTTGCATGGAATACCCAAGGAAGTAGTGTCAGACAGAGATTCCCGTTCACATCACACTACTGGGGAGAGTTCATGAGAGCCTTGAGGACAGAGCTACACATGAGTTCAGCCTACCATCCACAGACAGATGGGCAGTCTGAGAGGACCATTCAGACCTTGGAGAATCTACTACGAGCCAGTGCGGTTGAACGGAAGGGATCTTGGAAGGATCGCCTCCCACTACTTGAGTTCACATACAACAATAGCTAGCATGCCAGTATAGGCATGGCACCTTTTGAGGCATTGTACGGGAGGAGGTGCACCACTCCTTTATGTTGGCAACAGGTGGGTGACAAAGCCATGTTCACCCCACGGATCATTGAGGAGACCTCTAAGGTGGTGGATACTGTTAGAAGGAAATTACTGACTGCGCAGAGCCGTCAGAAGAGTTACGCCGACCATCGATGTAGGGACCTTGAGTTTTAGGTATGTTATCCTACATTCGCTCCCTAATGGGTATAGTTCTTAGCCAATCCTGTGTGACTAAGTGTTTCTCATGATCACAGGTCGGAGACTTCGTGTTCTTACGCGTGTCCCCAATGAAGGGCTTACAACGTTTCGGTGCAAAAGGCAAGCTAGCACCACGTTTGTGGGGCCATTCGAGATTTTGGCCCGTGTAGGGAATCAACGACGTGTTTCACGTGTCGAATATGCGGAAGTACATCTGACATCCCCGACACGTGATCAGCTACGAGGATTTGGCAGTGGAGCCAAACCTCTCCTTCTCAGAAGAGCCAGTGCTGATTTTGGACCACTCAGTCAAGAGGCTGAGGCGGAAGGAGATCCCTTTAGTCAAGGTTCTGTGGAGAAGTCAAGATGTCGAGGAAGCGACGTGGGAAACTGAGGCAGACCTGAGGGAGAAATACCCTCAGTTATTCACATGTGTGGAATTGAAGTCGTAGTCAAGTTCCCTTTGAGATTTTTATGGGAATTGCTCTCTTTGAAATTTTTATGCGTTCATTTCCCAGTGAGACTAAGATTCAATGGAGTTCGAGCATTGAAATCAACTAGAGTCATCCTAAGTCTCGGGGACGAGACTTCCTTTGAGATTTTTATGATGTAAAAACACTGAAAATTGAACAGGGACTAAAATGCAAAACCAAGCTGGATCTGGGTTTAATTGCAAATCTGCTTTTATTGTAGGGTCCAAAAAATTTATTTGATTGGTCCATTACGTAGGGCTCGTCGATAGCTTTCCAACGAGTCCAAGAATGCGAAAATCCGAGTTCGGGAGCCTGAGTTATGACCATTTTAGTGAGGAGGGGTACATGTCACATTCGGATCCGGGTTCGGATCCGAATCCGGGTCGGACCCATATACCCATCCCTTTCCCCTTCGTGAACCACGCCTAAAACACCCCCAAATCCCCTTCCTTCGACCTCTAGCAGTTCCCTCCTCCCTTCCCCTCGCCAGAGTGTCTCCCATGCTCGTCCGAGTTCGTCGGATCAGTGATCCGAGGCTGTCCTCATTAGGAGAATGTTGAGGTCACCCCTGTGTGTGATTCTCAACGTCAACAGCGTGCCGAGCGTGTCGTTTCTCTGCAGGTGGAGATTCCAAAGTTGCAAAATTTTGTTGAGGTACGATGTTCCTCTCCTTTTGCTGTGGATTCCACACGATTTTGAACCTACATACTTGAACATCTCTTGTTAAACCATTGTAGTCCTTAAGGGGTCGATCCATGTCAGTCCCTTTCCCTTGAATCTGCATATAGATGGAGATTCTAGCTATGCTTTATGGCATTCTATTCTTGGTCCATTACCCCTTGCAGCGGTGGGTTCTAATAGAACACATAAATCATATCTGGTTCCATGTTGGGAATCTGTATAGAGTGGAGAGTGATGAACAAGCACAAGTATGAATAAAAAAAACGACACTTTCAGTATATATATCTTGTCTGGGTTCTTAGTATTTGGATGTTGAGATTTCAGTCGAGATCTGAATGAGATCCACTGTTTTAGCAAAGGTACATAATTATGACAGGCACTGTCCAAGTAGATTGAGTTCTCTATTTGAACAAGGGTATATTTTCATTCGGATGATCCTAAGTATCGAGCAATTTGTCCTCCCAACCGTTGCATGTGGTGTTTGGCATATGCAATGTTTGTATAGTTAATCTCTAGTGTGGGCTTAAACCATTGTTTTCTACCAAAATTAGAACTGCAGCAAGAAGGGAATAGCATAGTTTCGTTTGAATTATGACCTGAACAGACAGTGCCAGACTCCAATTATTAGAATGGAAATGCAGTAATGCAAACCCAAAATTATTATGAGCATGTATTGTTAAAATGGGAAACCGCTCCTGTTGCTAGAGAACTTTTCTGGGTATCTCCATGGGACATAGTGTTTGGGGCCATGTTTGGTCTTGGAAACTGGTATAAAGACTTAGGATATAGCTATTGCACTTGGTCCTAAGGGCTTTGCTAAAAGGTGGACGTGAGTGCTTGCTTTCAGAAAAGCTTGCAGAGAATTATATGACATGTTCAGGCTTCTAGGCTTCTGGAATTCCCATACTTCAACACACTGATTATCATCCATTCTAAATTAATGAACATTCATTGGTGTTGTACCCTGTAGTGATATGTTGGATTTAGAAATGATTCTCATTGCTTGAGTGCCTGCTAATTGGGAATCACCTCTTTCATGATTAGAGGATGGACCATTAAAATGATTATAGTATATGGGCAGTTCTGCATACTGGAAACTAGTTCTGCATACCGAAAAATCTTCCACTCGGAAATCTCCACTTGGGAATGTGATTTCCTTCTTGTATCATTTGGTTCCCATCAGCATTCAATCCAATCCTAATAGCAGAGAACGATTGTTAATTGGTTGGTTGTGTATTTGGAGTCACATGGTAATATAATATGCATCTGACTCAGTATTTAGAAATTCATCTTGGATCCTTATCCACACTCTAAAAAAAAAGAAACTAGAATGTGAGCAATACCATAACATCAAGGGTGGTCCCCTGATTATGACCAGTGGCCTATAACTATAGTAA
Organism: Ottelia alismoides; assembly: GCA_037367405.1. NCBI lineage: Eukaryota > Viridiplantae > Streptophyta > Magnoliopsida > Alismatales > Hydrocharitaceae > Ottelia > Ottelia alismoides. Next base: position 141,752 of record JAZKJV010008127.1, on the reverse strand, counting down.
TGCAGAAGTATTCATGATCTGGTAATGTGAAATTGTTCATGATTTAGATGTTCAAAATATTGGTCATATTTGATTCTAATTGCATCATGTTCCTGTCATCTCTTTTTATCTATTCCTCAAGTGTTTGATAAATTCTGTGCACATTTCAATACTCGATTGTTCGTTAGCAAATCGAATAGCAAAGTGTTACTTCACCGAGACCAGCTTGTGTAAGTGTCAATGTTGCGTATTACAATTGTTTTCTTAATCGTATCTCATGAAGGACATCTAATGGTTGTATATCTCGGAGGTTAGGACATGGTGCAATAACATTGATTGATGTTGATCCAAACTCAGGAAATTGTAGGTAGTGGAGTAGCGCCGCCAAGGGAGGGGCATGCATCCTTGGGGCCCCGGGTAGAAGCCTAGTTGACCGCGATTCCAACTGCTACTGTAGCTGCGATGGTTGGGGGACATGTTGCTTGGCACACCGAGGTGCTGATCTGACGGTGTTGGCCTCGGCACTTGCGTGCTTTAGCCCGGTGCTCGAGCGCGGGCCAAGTAGTCATGGTTGGTCGGCTAGTATTTCGCTTGTCACTTAGAGTTAACACTCGTGTACAGGCCAATGTAGGCCACATTGGTCGGTATTCCGAGTGGGAGCGCTAAGAGGGAAGTTCCGGGAAATGTGGTTAATGAAGTTGGGGATGGGATGTTAATCTCCTGTGCATAAGGAGGATTGGGCTAGTCACGAAGATTCGCGGGTTGGAATATATTTTGTGAATCAGAAGTACAATAGTGAAGTGGAGCTAAGTGGACGTGTTGGGAACTTAGTTAGGATGCATTGTACCCCACCGCATGCCTACGGAGGCACCCCAACCCTAAGGTATCCTTTTTGCCTTAGAGTCATAGTGTGAGGTCTCATCCAGACCAAGACCACAGACTATCCATGAAGCTTGGTTACTTATATCCATATCTAATAACCATAATAAAAAAAATGTGATTCTTGTGAGATTTGATTACCTAGTTTCGTTCTCTTTTGCACACATTTAAATTATATCATATTTGTTGTTGTATAGTTTTATCTAATTCGTATTGGGCAACTTTGCTCATAACGTACCTACGTGTGGATCCGCAGGTCCTCAACAGTGAGCAGTTTGGAGACATCACTTTTAGCGCAGCTTCACTACACTTCTTTTATAACAATTGGTAGTAGTTTTTACGGTCTTCTTTACTTGTAGTTTCTTTTTGAGAGACATGGCATGTAATGTATGATGGTGGACATCTATATTTATGCTTACATGTAATTTTTGTGGACATGGAAATGGATAATAGATTGTAATGGAATTGATGAATGGAAATACACGTGCTTGTGAACAGGTTGAATGCAATGAAAAAAAAATATTTCCTTTGCATGTTGCTTTTCTCCCGCTTTTGTGAATGTCAACTATTCGAATGTGGAATTATGTGCGTGGATTGGTTTGCCGAGTACCCGGATCCTCGGGGCGTCACAATAAGCCATCCTCTTAAATAATAAAGTGAAATGTAATAATAATATTATATTTTAATTAATGGAAGCCCGACATTCTCCCACTTGGCTCATGGGACAGATTTATTGCCTTTCATTTGTTAACTTAAGTTCCACATGAATCTTGGCGGTGGATACCTATTAAACAAGTATTTCCTTCAAAGCATTACACTACTAATGGTGTGATTAATTTAACAAAAACTTCATGTGTCCATATCCAAATATCAACACGGGTCCTTTATGTTTGTTAGTGAAGTGCATGTAACTGAAGGTAACAGACAGTAAAAGAAATGGATCATCAACCAAAACTTAAAGTGTACACAACTGGATGTATTGATATTATTACAAGGTACTTGATAGGCCTATTTTGATTAAATGATTAATGAATACACTAGGCGACAGTCCCATCATCTTGGGATCTGCAATCATGTACTTGATACCTATATGTTCAATCAATACTAGATTATCTCTTACTTTCTCCTTAACAACATTATACTTGACACCAATTCTCATTCCGGGACATGTATATGTGTTGTTATTTGCAAAAACTATGGTTGCAAAATTATCACAATGAATCTTTAATGGTCTTGAGATTGAATCCACTGTCTTCAAACCTTCGACAAGATTCTTTAGTCAAAGTGCTTGTGTAGTAGCCTCATGACATGTCATGAACTCGGCTTCCATGTTACTTGAAGTAGCAAGTGATTGTTTCACATTTTTCCATGAAATAACACCTCTTGCAAGTAGAAAGATGTATTCGGAGGTAGACTTCATATCCTCCTTACTACTTGCGTAATCCGAACCCGAATAGCCAACGACTTCTAAGGAATCTGAATGCTGATATATGAGCATAAAATCCTTAATTCCTTGCAGATATTGTAATACCTTCTTTGTCGCTATCCAGTGGTCCATGCTTGTATTGCTTTGATATCTACCCAACATCCCAGCTGCAAAACGTATATTTTGTCCAGTGCAGTGTTCGGAAATGCGGTCCATGCGACCAAATATGCGGCCGCATATGCGTATTCGATCAGTTGATAGAAGTGCATATGCCATATGCGGTCAACCCACATATGCAGTCTGACTATGCAACATATGCGGCCGCATATCTGAATAAAAAGCTTTCATATATGATTCATGTGCCTTTTTTGTTTCATAGTCTTCATATCTAATTTTTTCTCATGTGGGTTATAGATTCTAATCTCAGCTTGACAACCCCAAATGTGCATGTGTTCCAAGTATGTGTTTCAACTTCGGTCTCCATCCCTTCCAAAGCTCAAATTGAGTGGATGGAACTGCTTTTGTTGGAACTCTATTCAATATATACACGGTTGTCTTTAGAGCTTCACTCCAAAATTGTAATGGCAAGAGTTATTCGTCATACCTCAAACCATATTCATTAATGTGCTATTCCTTCTTTTGACGACACCATTTTGATCCGGTTCACCTGGCATTGAAATTTGATGTTCAATTCCATCATCATTAAGAAATCCACGTAAATGGTCCAGGCTTTTTTTCTCCTCCAAGATACCTATCATAATATTTACCACTTCTATCCGATCTTACAATTTTGATGTTTTTTTATATTTGTCTCTCTACCTTCATTTGATTATTCTTAAAAGTATTTAAAGCCTTTGATTTATCAAATAATAGATAGAGATGCATGTAACATGGGGAATCATATATGAAGATGATGAAGTATTTTTAGCCACTAAAAAATTATATAGGAAACATACCACATATGTCAGTATGTATAATTTCAAAAAGGCTAGTACTTATCCTTGACCCTTTAGCATTTTTTTGATATGTTTTCCCTCAATACATCTTACACAAACATTAGAATTAGTAAAATCTAGAGCATCACTTGCCCCATCATTTACTAGTTTCTTGATCCTTTTAACTGAGATGTGACCTAATTTGTTATGCCAAAGCATTAGTAACCGATCACTATTGCATTTTCGCTTTTTACCGATTAGGTTGCAAATGACCCTAAAGGCACTAGCCTCATCAACGCTTTCTCAATCGAGGTCTCCCATCATTTACTAATTTCTTGATCCTTTTAACTGAGATGTGACCTAATTTGTTATGCCAAAGCATTAGTAACTGATCACTATTGCATTTTCGCTTTTTACCGATTAGGTTGTAAATGACCCTAAAGGCACTAGCCTCATCAACGCTTTCTCAATCGAGGTATCCCTTATAGTTTAGGGCATGGTCTCAGACTCCAGTCCGACCCCCTGTCGGCATGGCAGGAATGTCAGCTGTGGAAGGGTACTAGTACCTAATACTAGGCCTGTGACAACAATCCCCTCGGAAAAAGGCTTTTCAACACGACACCATGCATTCCGCACCATCACGAGCATGGAAATTATTTTCAAAATATGGTTTCGAATGTAATTTGTATATCTTGAACATTTGGAAAATGTACTTTGAAATGAAAATTTGTATCCACTATCACAAAATCTAGATATTGAAATTAAGTTTCTAGAGAACTTGGGTACATAAAAGATATTTTCCAAATCAAGTACATTGCTAGTTTTTAAAATGAGCCCTATAATCCCAATTGCTTCAACTTGTGAAGACATGTGATTTCACATATAAACACTTTATTCATTTTTTAGTGGCAACCTTGTGTTCAAAAGGCCATGCGTGGAGTTGGAAACATAGATTGAAGTACCAGAATCAATCCACCAAGTATTAAAATGGACATAAATGAAATTAGATTCATAACATGCATGATATTGATGCATACCTTTCTTGGCGAGTCATTTCTTAAACTTGGCACATTCCTTCTTGGCATGTCCAAGTTTCTTGCAAAAGAAGCATTTTGCCTTCTCAAAGTTAACATGTTTCTTTTCCTAATGCTTTACCTCCCTTTTCCATATATTCCCTTTATCTCGAGTGACCAAATGGACGCTCTCAACCTTATCTTGCTTGAACCTATTTTCCTCTTATACACACATCGCTAATAACTTGTTTAGAGTCCAGTGATCATTATGTGTGTTGTAGGAAATCTTGAATGGTCCATATTCCAATGGTAAAGTATCAAGAATTAAATGAACAATGGCTCAGAAATATCATGTTTAAGCAGCTTGAGTTGAGCAACCAAATTGCTTATCTCCATTATATGCTCTCTTATCTAGGTTACCATTGTACCTCATAGAAGATAACTTGGTAAGGAGTATGCTAGCCATAGCCTTTTCTGAACTTTGAAATTGTTTTTCAATAGCTTCCAAAGACTCTTTTGTTGTCTTACATTCGGAAATAGAACCCTGAATATTTGTTGCTATGTTTGTTTATATGATCATTATACTTAATCAACTGGATTTCTCCCACCATTCATGCAAATCCTTTATGCCTTGACTACTATCATTTGTAGGCTTCGTTGGTTCCTCAATACGAAGCATATAGTCAAGGTTCATACATCCTAAATAAGCAGAATCTTCTCTTTCCAATCCAAAAAAATATTCATGTTGAGTAACGGAATAGAAGTCAAGACATTGAATTGATGGACATGAAAATAGAACTATATTGTAATAACAATTTCATTGAATAAGACTATTGTTTTCAAGCAATAACTCAGGCATATAACTTAAATCAAAACATTGACTTATTTAACATTTTTGAAGAATCAATGTAATGTCATTACAAGTCTTGTTGTGGCTAAAGAATTGCAACATACATTTGATTTCCTTAATTAACAAGAGAAATAAATTCCCAAAAGATCATTTGATATTTCGTACCTGTGGGCAAACCTAATGAAAAATTTATTTGCACATTCCATCAGTATAAATGCAAAGATGCCATTTGATTGATTCAATTATCTTCATCACTTAACGCAATTACTGACATTATATTCTTAAATGTTGTGGTTGCTCTGGGATAACTGATCAGTAATTACTAACTAATGTGAAACAATGTACATGCATCGGTTGGATCACAAACTAGTGTAGATCAAATTTAGATGTCCAATTAACTCCGTCACTTAATGTATCTATTGGCGTTGTAATCCTAGAGTTGTGGCTATTCTAGGATAACTAATCAATAATTACTTATTGATGGAGAATCAGTTTATACAAAACGAAATGATTGGTTGATGTGTCTACTCCTCACGTTTTGATTGTACAACACATGACATCAAATGGGAATTAATCAAGCAATTTTCACAATGGGAAAAGCTGAAAAAATGTTTGCTTTGGATTTTCCATGATGCTTTTTTAAATGTTGACAGAGTATAGTCGATTGCATAGACAAGAATGCAATCAAACACAAGATAATTAGAAGTGGCATTCGGTCAAACATATCACATACACGAAAATATTATCAAACAAGTGTGTGATGTCCATAACTTCGCACTCAATAACAACACCATAAACTATTCATGTTGGGAAAAAACGAAACGTAACTTGATACAGAATAAACATGTAATTTTATAAATAAAAATTTCTGATTCCAATCATAAAAAGAATCATGAATTAAAAAAATTAGCACCAATAATTTAACAAAACATCCTAGCCTTCTATATATAAATGCTCGGTTATATGTACTTCAAAACATATGAGAAAATGCAACTTAATAAAACTTCATGGAATGGGTTGATTGTAAATAAAGGATTGAACAAATGTACAGATAAAATTCATATCGCAAATTCAGATTGCTATAAAAAATGCGACAACAAACTCTGTTACGATAAATTAGCTTTGATACCAACTGATATATATATAATGTTAATCCAAAATATAGATCTAAGATACTAATCAATAATTAAATACTAATCGGATGCCATCGCGACGAGATGAAGAATAGAATCGACACAGAAGCAGGAGCAAATCGGGTTTCCTTCTTATTCTCAACCTTGCCCAAGATGCTTGAGAAATGGATCCTCACATGCACTTGATTTAGGGAGAGGGAACCAATTGCCACGTATTTATACACATGGATGGTTGCCTCTCCATTAAATAAACCACCATGTCAAAGGAAACTATTCAATGGGATGCATCTTTTCACACCATGAGCCATCATTTTTAAATAATAAAGTGAAATAAAATAATGATAATAATATATTTTAATTAATGGAAGCCCAACACTCCTCGCGTACTGCCTCACCGAGATCTATTGTCGCATTCTTCTAGGGAAACTCCTCTGCCCATGAAGTGGGAGATGGAGTTACACAGGGAGTTGGGGATGAAGCCGGTAGGGCAACCTCCAAGGGACAGTTTGGTTGCGAGGGTACACCGGGGTACCCTGGCATACCCCTAGCTCCAACTTTGCATTCCTTGGTTGGGATTACTTGTATTGACCCTACAATTTATTTGGTATAATGATTTTTAACCATGATCAAATACATTTATTAACATAAAAAGCATATTATAATCATTGAAAAGTTAATATAAAACATAATCAATGTCACATCACGTCACAATTATCATTCCAACCCTCCCACCCCCAAACAACTACTATTCACAGAAAAATATCCCAACCCAGCCCAATCTAGTAACCAAACATGTCCAAAGGTTGGTGGGAGTCGAACACATTGATGCCGAGGAGACATCACCGAGATTCCATCATATTTCGACGGAAAGTATCCATGGAGTAATGGTACAACACCATCTCGCGATATGTGGGTGAGAAATTTGCCATGTTCATGCAAGAAATGGTGGATTTACAGCGAAAGCAGTCAGAAGTTTTGCAGCCGAAGGACCCCTACGAATGGGTAGAGGAGATACTTGATGATATGGCGACGTTGGTGCCCTATGTACCCCTGAGGCGTAGATTAGGATGACACACTACTTCTGATATTCGTACGAGCGTATGTTCTTCAACCGGACCAAGAGCGCCCCCTCAGACTTAATGCACGGGTAATGGTGCATCTTGAAAAGTCTGATATCTATACTAAGGTCGCTTCCCATATGTACTTTTCTGAACTATTTGTTTGTATTTGTCATATTCACAATAGACTCTATTGTGCACTTGTTGCCATAATATTCCATCAGTTACAATTTCTACCAAAGTATTGTGTTGTCCAACATACTATCAATTTTCTTTCCTTAGGTGGATAATGTATGCCTTCTTCCAAGCTATGGTTAGTAGAGCAAGGATTAGTATATGGTTTTTTTTGCACTCTGAGATCTTTGATGATTTCTGCATATAAGTCTAGATGGATGATTTACAGGTCCGCGGCTCCAACTTGGTCATCCTGAATATGGCATATCTGCATGCATTGGAGAATGAGGAAGAATCTGCTCAGGGATTTTTGACCACTGAATTCATGATGCAATGCAAGGAGTCATATGGATTCATGAGATGTTGAATGGGCACACTGACAAGTCGTATGAGGTATTTCAGATGTACCCATCCACCCTTGTGAACTGCTAATTTTTAACGGATCGAGAGGGACTTCACGATTCGAGGCATCTGAAAGTAAAAGAGTTGCTTTGTATTCCTCCTTATAATTTGGTCCACGATGCAAAGAACCTCAACCTTTTGTGAACATTTCCAGCATACGGATGACCAGGGACGAAGCCAAGAATGTTGGCTTGGGGGGGCATATATAATAGTTTTATAATATAAAGATTTTTAACTTCTGATATAAAAAATATTTTGACTTATATCATATCAGACATAAAAAATACTAAAGAATTTTCATAGCAAATCACAACATTTTTTAAAAATATAAAAATAAATATTTGAATGAAAAAATTACCAAACACTCATTACATTGAAATCTGAGACACAAACATCTCTTCATATAAAAATTGCAAATGTATGCAGTCATTCCTCTTCTTGTAATATAGAATAGCTTCTGAAAGAAAAAAAACGTGTTATAATTTTTATAATATAGAAAAATTAAAGAGATTAAACATACCTTTAACTTGAGCTATTTAAAACGCACTCTCCTTGACTTTGAATCATATTCATCAATAACTGATTTCGTTGAAATATTTTCGGCAACTTCTTTCTCAATGTAAATTAGTAAACAATTTCTAAGAAAATCATCTTCCATCTTGTTACGAAGCCTACATTTAATAATCTTCATTGATGAAAATGCTCTTTCAAATGTTGCAGTGGAGACGGGAAGAGTCAAAATAAGCCAAATCAATCGATCAACCAAATAATATATACTTGATTTACCAGTTTGTGCTAATTTCTGACAAAGATCAACAAAATCAGAAGAACTTTTAAGAAAAGGATGAGTGTCAAAATATGATTTATAATGTAACAATTGTTTTTCTAGCAACAATATCTCTTGCTATGAGAAATCTGCTAGATAGAAATCTCCTGCTAATTTGCAAATATCAGCACTGTTGAATGAGTTGTAATTGTCTCTGGGATCTAAAGCTGCACTAAGTATAAGAAGCTTGGTGGAATTTTCATTAAAGCTACTATTAAGTTCTGATAATTGAGAATCTATTGCAACTATAAATATATCCTCTCGATAATGATGAAGCATTGTAACTTTAGTTACTTGACCACGAGACCTAATTCGGCTTGTAGAATAGAAAGAGCTTTGGTCTGGAACTTCAATATTTCTTCTTTGAGAAAATACAATAATTTTAAAAAATAGTGCATCCCAACCATCTTCTCTTAACTTTTGAAGATGTTCTTTGGTGCAGAGACAAGCTGTAAAGCATTTAAAATATCTATATTTTTCCGTTGAAGAACTTGGCATAAATCTTCTATTATTCCCAAAATTGCTTCCATAATATGCATGATGAGAATAAATTCAAAAGAAGTTACTTCTTCATATGATTCATCTGCTTATGCACGTTGTTGATAATTATCAACTCCATCAATGATGGTTAAAAGTACCTTGCAGATTGCACTATATATTTTGATAAGATTGCAGATAGATTATAATGAGAACTCCATCGAGTTTCACCTGGACGTTGTTGTGTACCCATCTGATCATGTCTCGTGCCAGATTGAATTTCATTCATTGATAATAAATAAGCAATATCATCCGCATGAGCAGCTTGTAATTCATCATGTCGTTTAGATGATGCATTGACAATATTGACTATACCACCCAACTTGTTAAAAAACTTGTGAATTGGAATCACCTCCCTTGAAGCAGTCACAAAGGCTAGTTGAAGACGATGAGCTAAACAATGTATATAATAAGTATATTGGTTTTCATTCATGATCAAGGCTTGTAATCCATTCCATTCTCCACGCATATTACTAGCTACATCGTATCCTTGACCTCTATTCTTTTATAATCAAGCTTGTTTTGCAAAAGAACTTCAAATAATCCACTTTTTAATGCGATTGCTCTTGTATCTGGTACATGGACCAAGTCAAAAAATCTCTCACGTAAATAACCACTTCTATCAACAAATCTAAGAAAAATAGCCATTTGTTCTCTCTTTCCTTCATCTCTGGCTTCGTCAATTATAACACAAAATGTTGCATATGCAATCTCTTCGCGAATAACATTTCTTACTTTACCAACTATAATTTGAAGAATCTCTTTTTGAACATCTGGTGACGTGTATTTAGCATTTCCCAGAGCATTTCCTAATACGAACCTTTTCTACTTCTTCATTATAAGATACCACAAATTTCATTAACTCGAAAATTTCCACGATTAGAAGAACTTGGTCGTTCATCATTTCCTTTGAATGCACATGCTTGAAATGATAGCCAACGAACAATATCAATTGTAGTCCTTAAGCATAATCAACTTGCTTGAATTTGCTTGACATCTTGTTTTTGGATGACATGTTCAATATATTGTGCTTTATTCATAAAATTTCTTCTACTTTCTTATGCTAAATTATGTGTAGAACCACTACTTCCTATATGACTCAAGAAAGAACAATCTTTTCCATTGTTAACTTTCTTCTAGTTTTGGAATCCATCAACAACAAAGATATTTATGCCTTGCTTTAAATTGAGCTTACCCGAAAAAAAGATAGCAAGGAAAGCAAAATGCAGCATCTTTGGAAGGTGAATACTCTAACCATGAATGTTGTCTAAACCAAGATGCCTGAAATATTCGATGATGTTTCTCATTGTTATTATACGGATAGTTTGTCACATTGTACTGGTAAGGTCCTAAGTTTAAATAAGTACGTATTATTTCTTCTCTCTTATCATGTGGATACTCCCATATCATTTGACGTAGACCAGGATCTCTTTCTAATGAACCATCAACAGATTTATGTAAACCAATTCGTGAAATTTTTGAAGGAGGAAGACTCTCTTCTTCAGGATTTTGAGAAGGAAGTACATTTTCTTTACTACTACTTTCATTCGTCGACTTTGCAAAATAAATTGTGATGGACCTCTTTGACATGGTTGATCTAAAAGCATCAAATTAAATATAATATTTTAAATCTAATCTAGAAAGAAAAATATAATTGGTATACCCAATAATTCTATCATTATATCAATTAAAAATGAATAATAAATTTCAAATATATTCAACAATATTGATAACTGCGCTTCTAGTGAGTAATAAGTGAAGATTGGATCAAACCAATAATAGTAGAGGACGAGCTTGAGATGATGTCAAAGAGATTACGTTGTTGAACTTGGGAAGGGAAGATGCCAACTGCCAAGATGATAAATATATTATTTTGAAAATCGAAAAACTAAAGTCCCGTTAATATCATAAACACATGCCGCTAACATCATAACTAGATAGATAATATGTTTAAGTTTAATTTCACCATTTCATGGAATAAACATTTAAAATATTGACGACTCTGTGTTATGATACTACAATTCAGACACTAAAGCTCATATTTTTAGACATCCTTTCATGATGAACCCCAAACTTAGTCATTCTTTGCAGCTATCCCTGCACCCTGAGTATAGCGCATAATGCAAAAGAAACATGATGTTCTGGGAGCAAAATACAAAATATAAATAGCTAATTTGCAATACCATCCAGCAGAAGAACCCTCCATGATACTTAATCCCCGATTCTAACATCCATGTTGCAAGCATGGTATGTGTTTTTATAAAGGACAGGTCCCAGTGCTTCATGCATAGTACGCTGCAGGACTTTACATATTCCAAGTTATGAGATGTTGTTCCAAGTTATGAGATGTTGTTCCAGAACATCTCTCGAGACTAATCCACCGGGTCTAAGAGTGTGTCATTCCAGATTCGTTTGTGCCCATTTTTTAGTTCAGAGAAGTGAAAGGAGGCATGTAAAGATCACTTGCTAGCATTTGTATTATAAGCTTAAGAGATTTGGTGCATCTCCAAGGAAGCAGTTTTCCTGGAATAAATTTCTGTTTCTAGTAGGACACTCACAAACCAGATACAGAAATTGAGTCAAATCAGATACAGAAATTGACTCAACCTTTTAGTAATGAATCTCTAAACAAAATAAGTCTATAATGGTACCTTTTTTCATTTGTCCAGTATTTTTAGTGGCAATTTGTTGTCTATACTTTGCTTATCATGTCTTCATTGAGATTGCTAAGGTTCATATAAAATTCTTTTCGGAGATCGAGATAGGGATGCTAGAGATGGATATCGCTCTCCTGGATCTACCTCCCCAAGTCCCCATCCCCTAAGCCACACCGCCCATCACCAAGTCCAGAGCAGAATGGTCACAGCTTATCTCGTCCGTATATGTAGCTAGTGTTCATGTCCTATTTATCTCTATTTTTTCCAACAAGCGCAAACCAAGTATTATCTGTTGCAGCCCCCGTCGATGATGGCCTTGAGATCCGAGGGCAGATGTGGGAAGCATGATTCCATTCAAGCAGTTTTTGTATTTTTGGCGCCAGTATTATGTAGGGCTTGTCTTTCCTGTTAGAGTTGTATGATGATTTTTGTGGTTTTCTGTATTGATAGTGGGAACTATGAAGCCCAAGGTTAGTTATTTACATGATCATTTTGGAGGTAGTGTAGGTTAATATATTAACGAATTGGTTTCAGCTAAGATCTTCGGTTAAAAACAACATAATATCATACGAAGGACTCTATAAAAATATTGTCCATGTCTTATACGAGAGACATCATATATATTAATGAAAAAACAACATTGTTCTATCAAATGTTTACCTCTCGATAATGTCTCCCAAGAAAACAAAGGAAGCAAACAACTGTAGAGGATAGAATACCTTGTGGTTGTTGAACCTCGGATGCGTCGAAGAGAGGGGAAGGAAGGAGGACGTCGGCGAGGAGGGATTTGAAAATAACGGACTTAGGTTTGTGTCAAGAAAGTTAATGCAATGAGATATACTGTGTAAGGTACCGTACATAAACTTTCTTTTTAAATATTTTATTATTTTTAAATTTGGAAAGTTAGCAAATTTAATATCAATCTCTTTCTTAATACTAAATATAGGATGTGGAGTGCCGTTGTTGAGGGAAATCTGTGACGGGGGGAGGGGGCAAATATTGTAACGGCCCATTGCTAGGGAGGCACCTAGAATTTAGGAATGGTGAGGCGCCTAGAATTAAGGAGGGGAGGCGCCTAGAATTAAGGAGGGGAGGCACGAGAAAATGGGGAGGCCTTGCCCCCTCCCGCCCCCTCCCTCCGTCACTGCGGATGACACAATGCCCATGCATCTAGATGATGTTGTCGCTTAAATTGTATCAGTCTGCGATGAGATGATCTTCATGCCATCATCGGATTGCTCTATGCCAGAGGTTCTCAAGTCTAACTGAACCATCAACCCCTACTTCAAGGTAACATTTTCTGTGCTAATGCCGGAGTGTTAGTGCTAACCCACTGCTATTCTAACTTATTGGTCTCCTATAATTCACGACGTTAATTATTGGTGCAATTGATGATACATATGTCCCCACGAATGTTACTGCACGATTACAACTGAACTTCGTAACCAACATCACACTCTGTCACAAAAATGTGTTGAGTTTGTCGTGGAGGTGGTCGCGGTTCACCAACGAGGAGTTAGATCCTGCTCGCTTTGTGCTACGGCTAGGAGGGGTACCTCTCCTCTCGCGCTCATAGGGAGGACTGGAGGAGCTTTTTGCAGGCATCGGAGAGGGCCTTGTCTTGCTCTTGGACAGCCTCCATCCGGGTTCGGATGCTGCCATGGTAATCATCGCGGCATGGATTAGAGGCTGCCTACCGCATCAACTGTGTCTCGAAGTGGGACATGCGAGCTTCAGGATTTCCGTCGAGGAAGTTTCTCCTCCTCCACCACTGTATGTGGCGGAGTTGCAGCAAAGAGTCGATGGGGCATTGAATGGATGAAGCATCATCAATTTCGGGATTGATGACACATTCCTCGATTATGTTTCTTTGTTGCCAAATCTAGTGGATTTCGAGGCATTTGATTCGTGCATCCAAAACGATGAGGCTTTAATCAGCAAGATCTCTCCAACGGACAAGACTTTAAATGGTAATTTCTCTCCAACAGGTGCAGCATGTGATGCACCACCCAATTTCGATCGTGGAGGGAATTTTTTGGCATCATGTACACCCTTTCCAGATTCGGATCGGTGTCAGGCCTCATATTCAAATAGAACTGTCGATGGGGCTCAATTTTCCGTTGACCCAAAGTGGAAATATCTTTACGGTCTGTTTGGTTGCTGGGTTGGGATGGGATGGGATATCCACTTGTAAATAGTAGGTGTTTGGATAGTTATGAGAGTTGGGAGGAGGTTGGAATAAGGAATGTGATGTGATATCACCTTTACATGTGATGGATTTCCAACCCAGGATTAGAGGGGGATACACCGGAGTACCCCAGGGTACCCCAGTAACCGAACGAGTCCTTAGGGTAGGACCAACCAACGTATCTAAGTGATGACTCCTCTTCGGATTTGCTTCCCCTTACTTCTCCTGCTACTCACGTTGCTCCCCTCCGTGGAATGCATACTTCTCGCGAACCTAATTTCGGATGTGTCTCTATCGCCCTGCATCTCCGAACAAGGGGCCATTTGCGGCGAGGATGTTGATGTCGCACCTCCTTCAGGTCCTTCGTTTGCAATTGTTTAGAGGGTTGTGTGCGACATGGATGTTGCTGTCGCGCATCCACACTTGGTGACTTGCAGTGATGTTAGAGTGCAGTATCGAACTCCGGGGAAGAATTTCAGGGCATAGGCTCAATGCAAGTCCTAGTTCGGTATGGGAGTCGTGCATGCAACCTCAGAAAGCCGTGTTGAAGGCACCATAGTCTCCGTGAGGGCCTAGAAAAAGCCCCCCTTGCCAAGAGTCGGTTGACCTATGATATTTCTTTATGCCGGAAACTTCCTCATTTGCAAGAATGGAGACTACTGGTCTGTTGGCGCATGTTGGGGAAGTAGAGGACGCTTGTGATGTGGGAGTTGACTCTGGTGTTGAGCCTGCCATCTGTGACTATGTGGATGGGCTTAATGTTGGAGATTGTAGGCAACACCGCAAGATGCGATACAGACCGCGGAAGGAGAGATGCAGAAGAACCGAGGAGGATGTTGTCGATGCTTCTGTGCTCGGAGCAGGGGGATCAGAGAAGCTTAATTTGGCTAAGGTGGCGAGGTGATCCCCATCGTCGGGAATGCCATAAGTTGCAAATGAAGATTACATCCTGGAATGTACAGGGTTTGGGGAACCCTGAGAAAAGAGGTTCTCTGGGATCTCTTTTGAATGATTGGTTGGCTGGTATCATTTTCCTTCAAGAGACAAAGCTTAGTGATTGTCCAGTTTCGTTGTGGAAGTCTCTCGGACTAAATCGCGTGAACACCTTCTCGGTGCTAAATGTTATGGTAGTGCAAGTGGTATTGTTGTGGATAGGTATGGGGACATGTTTAACTCCCTGTCAGAGAGAAGGGGCAGATTCGTGCTAATGGTTGAGCTTCTCATGAAGCATCTTGGTTCTAGGTTAGTGATTTCTTGTGTCTATGGGCCAACTGATCACTCGCTTCATGGCAACCTATGGGTTGAGCAGCGGGAAGTGAGAGATGCAGTTCCTGATGTGACTTGGATCGTGGTTGATGATTTTAACATCACTTTGTTCATGGGCGATAGACCAGGAATGTAGGGTGGACAAGATCATGGCTCACAAGGTTTTGTGGATTTGGTGAGAGATTTTCAGTTGGAGGTTCTAGATGCTATTGACATTAAATACACTTAGAGAAAGTATGGGTCTCTTTCGAGATTAGAAAGTTTTTTGGTCTCTCTAGAGGTGTTGCAGTTGTTCCCCATGTGTGGAGTTTCTTCTTGCCCGAGAACTGATAGGACTATTCTCCTCTAGTCGGGGACAGTGGTGTTGAGGATATCCCACGTTTTTTTCCAGATTCGAGAGGGTATAATTGCTTGAAGATGGCTTTTGTGAGTTGGTTTCTGAAAACTGGCATTCAGTGGAAGGAGAGGGGTCGGTTGCCTCGTGTCTATTGCAGAAACTAGTTAGCTTGAGGAAGAGATTGGGCATGTTCAAGCAGGAGGTAAGAGAAGCTAGGAGAGCAGACAGAATGGTGACAGGGGAAGGGATTGCAAGGTTGGACATGTTAGAGGACTCTAAAGACCTGATGGATGAAGAGATGAAAGAGAGAAGGGATTTCATGAGGGTTGTTGCTCTTGAAGATAAGAAGAAGTTGGTGGAATGGAAGCCCAGATTAAGGTAGAAATGGATCAAGGAAGGTGATGCGAATACAAAGGTCTTCCACGCAGTGGCCAGTGGAAGGAGAAGAAGAAATCTAATCTGAGCAGTGGTTGTTGGGGAGTCGAGAGTGGATTGCAAGAAGGAGATTGGGAGAGTGCTAGTGAACTATTTTCATGAGCTCTCGAGAAGGGTGGTGCCGAGACAATGGAGGTGGGCGGGAACGGGGCTCCCAGCCTTTTGCCCGACCAGAGCAAACAACTGATTAGACCTTTCAAAAAGAGTAGTTGAAGCTTGTTGTCTCCTCGTTGAATGGTGAGTGCACGCCTGGACCGAATGGCTTTCCTGTTTTTTTCAACAATGATTTCTGGGAGGTGGTGGGTAATGATCTCCTTGCAGTTGTAGAGGAGTTTAGCAAAGGGGGTGCAAGTTTCAATAGAATCAATAAAACTATGCTATTTATTCTTTAGAAGAAGGAGGCATCTGAACGTGTTAAGGATTACCTTCCCATCATCCTCTCTAACGCTATCTGTCTGATTATTGTAAAGTTTTTGCTGAAAGGCTTGGTGGGGTCCTTCAAGACCTGATTTCTCCAGTTCAATCTGCTTTCATATCAGGAAGACAAATCGGTGACAACTTGGACAACATCGTCAGGTTCATGGGGTGTTGTGGAAGGTGGACTTCTCCAAGGCGTATGATAGTGTTGATTGACGTTTTTATGGTCTGTGCAGGCCAAAAAAGCATTTCCAGATTTGTGGATCTCTTGGATGAAGTGGTGTGTGACCACTGCATCTTATTTATTTTTGGTGAACGATCATCCCAAGGGTGGATACTTCTAGCCACAGTGAGGTGTTCATCAGGGGCGCCCTCTAGCACCAGCACCCTTCCTCTTTGTTTTGGCACGGGATGTTTTACCTCGTATGATGAATCAAGTTGTGGTTCACGGTCTCATGACATGATATTCACTGGGGGACATCTCCATTATGGTTCTTCAATATACAAATGATACTATTTTTCTTATCGAAGGTGGGGTTGTTGAGGTAAGTTGAATGTATTTGGTTTTGGAGATCTTTGGAGAACTCTCTAGCCTTAAGATCAACAGAGATAAATCTAGCATGATCCCTTTTGCTCTTTCATAGGAGGAAAAGGATGCTTGTTTTGAAGAGTTGGGATGCCCTTGTAGTACGAGGTCGATTAAATATTTGGGCTGACATTGTGGAAGGGTATTCGTGTGATTTTCCCAATTCTTCCCAATTCCGCCATCTGTGCTTAGGTGATGACAACACCTTTTCCTTCTGGAGAATCTGGATAGATGGTTAGATGAACGCTGAACTTCTAGCCTCCCGCTTCCCGCGTTTGTAAGCTATAGCTGTGGACAAAGGTGCTCGTGTCACAAATCTTTGGGATAACGGTTGTTGGAGACTTAATTTCGTACGTGCACTCTCTAAATGGCGTATGCAGGAATACCTCGACTTGATGGAGTCTCTAGCTCAGATTGAGGGCCCCACTATTAGTAAAGATCATTGGATTTGGAGAGAGGGTGACTTCTCTGTCAAGAAGACCTACGTTGTGCTGATCAAGGGGGCAGAGCCGCTTCAAGAGGACCTTGGTGGGGATTGTAGGAAGATTTGGGAGTGGAGAGTTCCAACACGTGTTAGAGTATTCATGTGGCTCCTGAGACATGGGATATTACTAACCAAGGAGAGACATGCCGCATCTTTCGCTCTGATGATAACTCATGTGTTCTTTGCAGTTCAACATTAGAATCCGTTGAGCACCTATTTCTGGGTTGTGATAAGACGAAAGATTTTTGGCGGATGTTAGATGTGGATTGGGTTGATCTTAGCAACATATCGCTTTCTGGGGATCTCTCCTCAACTCTAGATTTCGTCCAACTATCGTGAGATTAGTACTAATTGAGAGCTTATGCGCTTTGTGGCTTACTAGAAATGGTGTAATTTTTTGTGCAAAGAGGTTCTATGTTGGAAATGTAGTCCACCTTGCTCGGACTCATCTCGAGTCCTGGTTGTTTTGATCCTTTTTTATATTGATATATATTGGGACGAGGACCAACGCGTGTTTCCCCCTTTTTTGGATTAAAAAAAACTTTGACTACAAATTCTTATATTTCACCATTGGTCGGGACGACACGACTGGAGGTATGAAGGCCCGACGATGTGCACTCAACGATCGGGGTTTCCATGTTCCAGCTAGGTCGAAGTTTTTGGTGGATTGTGGCTGCACAAATACATGTACTTTCCTCGCGCCATACTGAGGTGTCATATGCCACCTTCCACAATGCAGGGCATGCAGGGACATGGCTTACACATCTCACAAGGAGATGTATAACCACATATACTCCCAACTATGTTCAATGAAAGCATGTTTTAAAGCAATTTCAGGGTGATATTTCTACATCTTTATGAAATAAGTAATTACTTTTCTAACTCAACGTGTAATTAGCAACTTGATCATATGTGGTACGGGAAGATGATCAAATTTTATCGACTTACAATCAAGAACACTGAAATGCTACTGGTGATTCAATTCCATAGGTGGAGGGTGTTTTTGATAATGGTGACAACGATGAAGATGTGAGAGTGCGAGAAATCGACATTAGGGACGGTGAGATACTATGAAACAACTTTCCATGGCAATGTAGAACACATCCTAGAACCATCTTAGAATTTTACTTGTGTTTTCATCTTCCAAACCGTTATATCAATGTTGCATGATGCTGCATTTTTAGTTTAGATATGATCTGAATTTAGTCGATGTTACCCTCTTATCTCTTACGAATTTCTTTAATATCATTTCAGTTGGTTTAGTGTGATTCTCTTTTAACCTTCATCGTATTCTTGTCAAAACATTTCATCTACATCAAAACATAATAGATAATGGGTGACCGACACATATAAATGCAAGAGCTTGTGAAAATCGCATTTGCAATAATGAAAATCCGATCATGATTTGAAAGTTGCGAATGAGTAGGACTTGAATGAACGACAACTATGATAGCGAGACTTGACCGCCAGGACTGCTACATTATATGCATAGTTGAGTGGGCAAGTTGAGCGAAAATATTTTAACATCTCAATCGAGCATATTTTCAATTTTATTTTACCGTGGAGTGGCAAGCTGACCGAATAATTAATTCCATTTTGTTTTCAAAATTTAATTGTTTTCTTGTTTTTATTACGTTTATTTAACCAATACCATAAATCCTAATACATAAAACATAAAAAAATCACTCGGTATGCGTTGTCGGCTAGTCTTTGACAAAGCATGCAAGTCCGGCAATGTAAAGGATCAGTTGTATTACACGTGCCCAAAGGATGTATGTTCAATGAAACATAGTCAATACATGTTGTCAGCCATTATTTATTATTAACTGCATCCTCCCTTTTAGTACTCATCAGAGGTTGTGCAGATTCAAAGTGAATGCATCCTTATTTTCCCCGATTATACAATCATTGACTGTAGAGAATGTGTCCATGGCTGATATTATAAACAAGTTGAGTTTCTCAGAAAATTGCCACAGAGAGTGCTTAGAGGAAAAGGAACGTCTGCTCAGATTGGGGGGAGGAGGGGGTGATGCTACATCTAACGGACTAATCAACATCCGCACACGATAGGATCGATGAGTCGATCTGTGATAACCCGTAGTTATTTACTTTTGCTTACTGCCACTAAAGTGTTGTCATATCCTATTAATCTTGTATATCCGTGTTTATGTTCGCATTCAACGTTTGATGTATTATACCGGTGTTCAAATGTTAATGTTCAATCATACATTATTAGAATATAACTAATTCCCTTCACCACATAGCTTCAGTGACAAGACCAATATGGACATCGGAAATGGATTATGTCATAATCAAACTTATCGATAGAGTAACATATAGTGGAGAGAATGAGGCAGGAAAAATTACGCGTATCGGTTGGATGACATTATAGTCATTTCAAATCAAAGATTTAGAATAAGATATCTATGACACTTGGTCGTGAAGCGATGGAAGCATTTAAATGTGACACATACGAACATGATTTTTCTTGTCAACAAGATCTTGGTTGTGGGATGGCCATCTTCTGCGTCTCACACTTAACATTCTCGACTTGTGGAAGTTAGTAAGTCTCGTTTTTTCTTGTTTTGTATATTGGAATAATTGGATACTATTCTTGTAACATGATGAGTTGACGATGTGTATGTAGAGTTGAAAGATAATCGATTCATGTCGTTCTGACGTATGGTTGATGTCATGAATAGCATCCAGTAATTATCTTGCAATGGACTCCGTGTAGAAATTTATTATGTGCTATGTCAATTGTGTAGGTGAATAAAAACAACAAATAACAATAAATTATGATTCATACGGATCTAGAAATGTACATTTTATTGATGGCATTTCTTGTTTCCATAACGAGGTTAAGGATACATGAAAACATATGTCACAAAAAAATTCAACAGAAATATCCATCTTTCTCTTTGGTACCGTGTATATTTAATTTATCAATCAAACAGAGAATATCACATAACGACCATCTATCCTGCCTTATCACATCAATTTCTATCTTTATAAATAAACACAAGCGAAATATACACCAACTCGATACTTCATTATCCTGTATTCTATTATTGAATTGGACATTAAAATCCACATTCCAACAGAAAGACACCACAATTTATAGACGATTTAGCTGGAAGAGAGATCTTGATAAGAGACATGTGTTGATAGTTATAATGGAGAAACCAATGTTATTGAAATCAGATTGGACTGATCAGTTCAACCGGTTTGACCGGTGAGCCGAGCCTTGACCGATTCGGTTAATTGGTTCTCATGGTTCAGGTCAAATAGACACAATTTTGGTTCGACTATCGGTCCGATCGACCTTTTGCAACCTGATTTAAGCCGGTTCAATTGAAATTGAACCACTCAACCACAATTCAAATTTGAATTTATATTAAAATAGTAATGACAGCGATAATGTTGAACTCTTGACCTCTTCTAACCCACTAATAAGTACAAACCAACTACTCCAACTTAACTTTTTGAAGGGATTGGCTAGTAAATATAATTAACCTAGCTTATGCTAAAGTATTTAGTTCAAATATTATTTATATTTATATTGATACCATTTATTGTTGCATAATCAAGAAAACATTTGATGTGTAAAGTAATATACTTTATTTTTTGTATATTTAATATTTATTTTAAGTGTGTTTGAATGTATATTTTCTACATGTTCTAATCTATTCCAGTTTAATAATACGGTTCAACCATTTCTTTCTTACTGGTTCGGTCTAATCTGATTTTAAAAATAGTAGGGATATTTACACCCATAACCCCGAGTAATCTGGTAGATACCCCAGGAACCCTGCGTAATAGCGAATTACGTCAGAAACCTCGAGTAATGGTTAACGTTTACTCATGTATCCCTCCACTACGCTCTGACGTTAGCAGTAACCACGGTTGGGTTACCACCTACCATGGTCGAGTTACGAGGTGGAGATCAAATGGCTGGGGTTCGTTGCCACCAATGTAGGGTCTCGATGGAAGTGGTTGTCGAATCGATGAATAGTGCAAGGGCAATGAGGTGGAGGTTTTGGCCCTCGTCGCGCCCTCGACATCGTCACCTTTCTCTCCACCTTCGGCTCATCGTCTTCGTCATCTTCTTCAAGTCGCGGAAGAAGAAGAGCCCCCATCAGTCGCCGATGAGACCGTTTCTCCTACACCAATGAACCTGAAGCAACTCGAAAAGTGACGGTATAAAATCCAACTGAGTAGATGAGAATGAAACCTGCGTGTACCTTAGAGAATGGGTTGGTTCGAAGGGCGTGAAGGGATCCTTATCATTTGCGTCCGGTATGGGGGATACTTCAACAAGGTACGAGGGCGTGGTGGCGATAGATGCTTGCTGGAGAAGCAAGTCACCATAGGGATAACCCAGATTTCACTTATTGGTTCGACATCATCGAGGACATTGCAAAATTTGTTCCCTGACAAGCAAAGGATTCCTTGCGTATGTGCTACAGAATTCCTAATGGCCATCCATCTAGTACGAAACTATCTCATGGTTTGAATTTTTTTAACTGATCGCTTATTATTTAGGTATACGAATATCTAATCGCATTCTTTTCCTCGTTAGGTATGCGAAGTTATCTGATGAGAAGCAGATGACGGGAATGTTTCACTTGCACCAAGATGGTACACAAATTGAGTTGGTGGTGGAGTTTGATCAAGATGCAGAAGCACTCGATGCTGTGGAAGAGCATGCGAATGCATGCCAAGATCCAATCTCCTCGTCCCTAGGGAATGATGTGAATGAGATTGTGGAGGCTTTACAGGAGTTGGAGAAGGTTAGGCACGAATCCTTGGAGCTGCTTGATTGTATCGCTTTCACCAAATGTGCACAAGGGGATGGAGTGGAGGGATTTACTACTCAAGCGATGGATTTGGAGGATGAAGTTGTGCAAATGGACATTGACCGGAATGATATAGTGGAGATGGATGATGATCCCCTATTTGGAGAGCCAGTAGATTCACTTGGGGATGAATCAAGGACACCCATCAATCCCAATGCAATGGAGGCATCGGTGAGGAGTTCTCAGCAATCGCGTATGTGAGATCAAAGAGAGTGTTGCGCTCCCAAACCCTATGTATCGACATAAGCTGTAACGTCCCGGGCTTAGGTCCTCGGTCCGTTAGCGGAACATTACTGGCCCTAACAACCTCTTGGGATCGGGTCCATACGGACCCGATTAACCACTCCCAAAATGCTTAAGCGGGTTGCTAGGTAGTAACCTCCTCACTTTTTTATCCCACCCGGAAACTTCATGTTTCCACGGTATGGGACTATGGGGTTTTACAACCTCCCCCACTTATATTCGCAACGCCCTCGTTGCGACATGGCCCATCACTTTATTCCCAGTGATAGTGGCGGCTGCACGCTTTGGGTAGCCATTTCCTCCAACCTCTTTGTAGGGGCGGCTCCACCTCTCGGGTAGCCCTTTCCACTATCAGAGAGAATTTGGCTCTGATACCATTTGTAACGTCCCGGGCTTAGGTCCCCGGTCCGTTAGCGGAACATTATTGGCCCTAACAACCTCTTGGGATCGGGTCCATACAGACCCAATTAACCACCCCCAAAATGCTTAAGCGGGTTGCTAGGTAGTAACCTCCTCACTTTTTTATCCCACCCGGAAACTTCATGTTTCCACGGTATGGGACTATGGGGTTTTACATAAGCGAATCAGACGACTCCGATATTGTTGTTGATAGCACAAGTACCAGTGATGATGAAGAAGAATTCAACGGTCTAGAGTCCGAGAGTAGCTACCACTATCTCTTAGATTCAGATTTAGAGGATGTGGAGGACTTCAAAGGTCGAATATCGTCCAACGAAATGGTGATTCCAGACATTGCAGTTGGATCCGAGTTCGATGACACGATGAATTTAAACATGCATTAAGCACTTATTGTTTGAGACACGAATTTGATGTGATATATATCAAGAGTGAGGCAGTCAAGTGACAACCATGTGCAGGGGAGAAGATTGTAAATGGCGAATCCATGCTTCTAGACTCCAAGATAGCATGCGATTTCGAGTCAGGATTATGCATGGGGAGCACAATTATTCCTCTGTCAGTAGGATTGGCAATTCACTGGCTTCACAAAGAGTGGATTGCCAAGTACATTGAAGCATGGATCAGGGACAACCCGTCTGACTTTCATATCAGATGCACAGGAGGGTCTAGAGTTGGCGATGAAGAACATCTTCCCCCAAGCGGAGCACGGGACATGCATGCGACATATGTATAAGAACTTCAAGAAGAAATTCCCTGGCGATGAATTAGGAATCATGGTTTGGTCTGCTGCAAGGGCGTTCGATGCCAAGCACTACAATCACTGGATATCTGAGATATAAAAACATAACATGGGTGCATACCAGTGGTTGGCAAATGTGCAGGAGAAGTGGAACCATCATCAAATTGGTGACTCGGCAAAGTGCCATTATGTCACAAATAATCTGAGTGAATCATTCAATGCATGGATATCACCAGCAAGAAATATGCCCCATTTGTGACCTAATTGATTGGATAAGGCAAAAGTTGATGACAACCATGGATGAGAGACTTCGACGGTCGAAGAATTGGAAGTAAAAAGTTGTACCATCAACATTGTCTTACGTGAGAGGCATCACAAGGGACTTGAAGGGCTTCATTGTTAGAAGAGCTGATGACTGCAATGTGGAAGTGGAAACTCCTTTAGGGAGGTATGTTTTGAACCTTCTGGCCCGTGAATGCTCGTGTAGAGGATGGCAACCGTGTGGCCTTCCATGTACACATGCAGCAACAGCGTTGGGAAGCATTGGAGGAGTGCGGTGGGAGAACTACGTCGATGATTACTACAAAGTTGATCATCATAGGAAAGATTACTCTTGTGCTTACATAGCACCAATGCCCGACAAGACACAGTGGTTGGTAGTCAATCTTTCGTTCATGGTGCAACCACCTCGCACCACAAGGCCGCCAGGGCATCCGCGGAAGAATCTCATTCGGCCAAGGGACGAGAATGATGGTAAATTAAGGCATAAATGCAACATGTGTAACAAGTTCGGGCACCAAGCTCACACCTGCAAAAGAACCAATCAATGCACCATCGACTCTCGTACGAGTAAACCAAGAGATACCAGTAGGTCCATCAACGCAAGCTTCTACGAGCTCTCAAAATTCAATGGCCAACATAAGGTACTTATTTCGATTGACTTGCATTTTATCTAGATTGGGTCTTTACTTCTGAACTAACATCAGCCTAAAACATGTGCATTTTCCTACTGGAATTGGGTGCAGGTCAGGGGTTCTTGGATAAGAGGAAGAAGGGGAGAAGGCCTACAAAGAAGGGGGCGTGGCCGAAAAAGAACAAGAAATTTCGATGCATCCAGATGGACCTCCAGCTTCGATGAATCCATAGGTACATCACTTCTCATCAACTCTTAGAAATCAAATAGGAGCACCAATCATCACTAAATCTTTGATCTGACAGTGTTGAATGTTATCATTATTTGTCATTGTAGGGAAGGTGCGGAAAAGGAAATGGAAGCTTTTTGGAGAGTCTTTGAGCGCTTCATGAACAAGCTAACACATAATTTTGGATGTGTATTTTTGGATGTGTATTTTTTGGATGCACAAGTAACTTCTTATATGTATATTTTTGGGTATGTACATGAACAATCCTTACATGTACTATGTATTAGTTGGGTTAGCTATCTATTTTTGGACACTAACAAGAACAATCCTTACATGTGCTATGTATTAGCTGTGTTAACTATTTGCTTTTGGATACTTACATGAACAATCGTCATTTTATCATGAGATTTCTGTTTTTTGTTGAAAAATATTATTTGAAGACAATGTATGTGATTTAACATGGCTATGAATATCAAACATATCGATATTGCTTTCAACCATATCAATATTGCTGAAAGCTTATTCAATACAAGTTTAACATTCTCATCCGTTGATGGAGATCTCTTGATAGTGCCGAAAGATTGTGCTGCTTTGCTACATGGTTCATCCATCCAACGAAAGAAATCACAAGTCTTGAAGGCGCATGTGTAGAATCGTGCTCCTTTGCTCCACGGTTTGCTGGAGGTCTTCAAAACAGCTTCGACGCCGCAAAGGCAATGCATGCTAGATGACGACTCCAAGGAACGCAACCACATTTTCTGCAATTATAGTAAACATCTTCAAACAATAATTTGTAGCAACACAAAAAATACAGCATCTTGCAACATCACGAAAAATAAAAAAATTGCACCTTTTTATGTCGTAGATCTACCAAGTACTTTCATCAAAAAACCAATTTCTATAGGGTCTCTACCCCTCATTTTACAGGTCATTGCATGGGAGAGAAGACTACCAACGGATATATTTCTAGCAGTTGGAGCCCAGCAAAGCTGGGGGCATTTTTGTCCAACACGTAACAGTCGTTCAACAAAAACTAACGTCTCCTAACACAGGGTTATGCTGTGAAGAGTTAACCATTACTCGGGGTTTCTGACGTAATTCGCTATTACGCAGGGTTCATGAGATAATTATCAGACTACTCAGGGTTATAGGTGTAAATATCTCAAAATAGTAACATCATCATCTGGTTGAACCAATTTAATTCTATTGTCTAACTGATCAAACCCTTTCGTTGGAACTGGTTCTGTTTCAAAAACCTTGAGAAACACAAACATAGATGATAATCCAATGGGGTCCACATGTGCTTTTAATTGACGTCCTAATGCCAAAATTTGCCGGTGGTCCCACCCTACGCGGATAAATTTAATAAGTGCGCTGACAAGAGCATACAAATGAAGAAATAATAAAAATTATGGCGCGGGAGAGCGAGCACCTCTATGCTTTTAAAAAAGTTAAAACCACACCTGTGGGGCCCACATATCCCTCATCGACGTTTTGGATCACTTGTCACCGATTAAAAAAAGTGTAGGGCAAAGGAAATCACCAGTAGGGCACAGGGCATCGACATTCCGGTAACATCGCCCACGGTAACCTCACCTACCTGCAAAAACTCTCTGCTGCGCACACTCCCACCGTGACCTCTCCGCAACTACACGAGAACGCCACCGTCTCTCCCGTTATCAACGCCGCCGGAAAGGCGGAGAAGGAAGGCCCGACCTTGCGCTTCGCGTTGGCAACGGGAAGGCCACGTCTTGGTGGCAATGGAGAGGTGATACACGAGGAGGGTGGCGGTGGTGAACAGGGTCCATGGTTGCGGGTAAGTATCATAAGGGTGGAGGAGGCGGCGGAGGGGTTACGACGAGATGGGTATGTCTGTTGTGCATGTGCTGCTTCTTCATGGGCGTCTTCGTTGTGAATAGGTAAGGTTGTCTTCTCTGTGCATTTTCGTGCTTCTGAGTAGTCGAGGAGTATTGTGATGTTATTTGTTTGCGAACTTAGAACGTGTCTGGGTTGTGGGTAACCGAGAAATCCGACCATCATCGTGCTTCTGATCTTCAGTGGATGCGATGGGTGTTGCTTCTTGGAACTTATGCGTGATATTTTGGTCTATGAAAATTTGAGGGGTTTTTAATAGAGGGATTTGAGGAGCAGGTTGGCATTCTTGTTTTTAGCTACAGACATCGTAATCTTGTGACATTTTGGTATTACATGTGGCTGCAGCCATTGTTTTGATGGACTGGTGCTTCCAAAGTTCTGGTCTTTAATGTGTGTCTGGACGGTGCTGCATGCTGGGATCTCTATGCGCCATTTTCATTGTTTAAATTAAAAAAAAATAAAATAAAAAAAATAAACATTATTCACCTGGCATGTCTCTGTTACTGCATTTTAGTGCATGAGGGTGATGAAAAGTTGTGCATCATGCCATTGCTGGATGGATTTGCTGTTTGGGTTTTAATCTGATTTACTGAAATCGGCTGCCTTTACGTTGTATGACAGGTTGTCATCTTTTATCAATGATGTCTGATTGCTTGTTTCTCTTGGATTTATGCTTTCTAGGCATAAGATCACTTTGATCAGAAGAAATAAGCATATAAGAAAAGGACTGATAGCTAACCTGAGCTTGTCTTGAAAAACAGATGAGAATTCACACCCGAGCCGGGTGAAATCCTGATGGATGCAATTGGTTTTATCAAGTTAAGATGCTGCAAGTTGGTCTTTGCTGGAGATATTCCTGACCGAAGTTGTATTTTTTGCAACTTGAACCCTGAAAAAGTGAAAGCCGACTGTGTTCGGTGCTCATAGGGTATAACATTGGTGGTTAGATACATGATGCGTCACCTCACCAGTCACCAGTGATGTTGCATAGAATGTAGGAGACTCCATGCTTATCTGATGAAGTTCAATCTGGAGAATATGAAGCTAGAGAAGCTCGTTGTTGGACATATAAGCTCGTGGCAAGCTATTTTAGCAATAATGTTATCACACATACCATCCCACTTATGAATAAAATATTTTTGGATTTTAACCTGTTTTACTGAAATCGGTTTATGCTTTCTAGGCATAAGCTCACTTTGATCAGAAGAAATAAGCATATAAGAAAAGGACCGATAGCTAACCCGAGCTTGCCTTGAAAAACAGATGGGAATTCACACCCGAACCGGGTGCAATCCTGATGGATGCAATTGGTTTTATCAAGTTAAGATGCCTGCAAGTTGGTCTTTGCTGGAGATATTCCTGACCGAAGTTGTATTTTTTGCAACTTGAACCCTGAAAAAGTGGAAGTCGGCTGTGTTCGGTGCTCATAGGGTATACCATTGGTGGTTAGATACATGATGCGTCACCTCACCAGTGATGTTGCATAGAATGTAGGAGACTCCATGCTTATCTGATGAAGTTCAATATGGAGAATATGAAGCTAGAGAAGCTCGTTGTTGGACATATAAGCTCAGGCAAGCTATTTAGCAATAATGTTTTCACACATACCATCCCACTTATGAATAAAATATGTTTGGATTTGCATAAATTAATCAGGTTCCTTTAGGGTTACGTACCTTCACCACATTAGATATCGTATGACTAATGATCTAAAGATTTAGATATGCAGTTGATGATCTAGAAAGGTAGAACGAGGAGTGAGAATACAACCAAGCTTGCAAAAAAATGGATGAATAGATTGTTCAGTCGGACCACATAGTTGAGTCGGGAGGATGGCCAACTCAACTAAGACTAATCGGTCTAATAGTCAGCCGACTTACTTGTAGGCCTAGTTGGTCAACTAGTTGGCTGATTTCTCCAGAGACAATGTTTTATTTTTTGTTTTTTAACTTAATCGAAAATGCTTATCTTGATTAGAATTCAGTTATTTTTTATTTCATAACTATTGTATAGAAAATATGGAATTCGTGTAAATAAAAAAAAGAATATACGTATTAAACACGATTTAAATGTTTAAAATAATTAAAAAAATATCGACACTAAATATGATCAATCGCTTGAGTGTTCGTTAATCCGTAGTCTGTGACTCGATTGACTAAATACATAGTACTGGCTTTTGGGGCTTTGGACACAACTAACATCAAATGATTTTATACAATAAAGTGATCTCTAGTATGAGCTGCCGATTTTCTCCATAGATTGATTCTCATGAATCTTGATGCATGTCTTCTAGATAGGATCAAAGTTTCAATGTTAAAGTTTGATGAGTCAAGTTAAAGAGTTGACTTAACAAGATCAAGATAGATTAAGTCTCGTATTGTGGTCTGTCACGAGATGTGAAATCATCCTTTAATTAGAAATATATACATATATGAGTATATGCATTTGGCAAAAAATCTGGGTCAATGGTCTAACAAAATCTATATATCGACAATATAGTGCACCTATAAAGATATATGAGATATATTGTCTCTCAAAGGAATCGTAAAGATTTATATATGATAAATGGGAGACTGAGCCCACTCGTGAGACACTAGGATAAAACAAATTACATTGATGGTCACCTTGTTTTGGAAACAAGATACACATTGAAAAATATATGGTTGATATTTTTGCCATATGGTCAAGTGAGATATCTTCCTTTATCCTTGAAAGGAGACAAAAACGTGAGAATACATGCATTGGGTTATTCAGATTTTGTAGTTTGTCGGATGCAAAATTATTGCATATTGAGAACATTCGAGGTTAGTGAGATCACAATAGATTTTATTTCATCATGCTTCCACAGATGGATGTGTGCAGAGAATGGCTGTAGCAGAAATGAAAATGCTAAGATGGATGTGTGGACATACACGTAAAGATCGGATTCGGAATGATGCAATCAGAAAGAAAGTTGGTGTAGCTCCGATCGAGGATAAGATGCGAGAAAGCCGCTTAAGATGGTTTGGTCATTTACAAAGAAGGTCAACTGATGCACCGGTTAGGAGATGCGAGTGTTGGGATGTTGAGCCAGCTAAGAGATGGCGAGGACGGCCCAAGAAGTGTTGGAAAGAGACTATACGAAGGGATCTTAGTTTTTTGGATATAAGTACGAGATTGACCCAGATTGATCTGAATGGAGGCGAAGAATCCATGTAGCCGACCCTACTTAATTGTGGGAAAAGGCTTTGTTGTTGTTGTTGATGCTTCCACAAATGATAAAACATGATGGGTTTTAGTGGCTTCGCTTTAAGATAAGTTGAATGTAATTTGATTTGATTAAATCTTAGTTCAATGGACCTATTTAAATTGTTGCGTGTAGCGGAAGCAAACAAACATAAACCAAACGAGCAGAAGTACATGTACATGGATTTACAAGGTTCACCCGCAACTGGATATGTACTTGTGTGGCGGTCGGTTTCACTACATATAAACATTGAAAAAAAATACAGATGAGACACAGAACCACAATCCTGGAGAGTTATATAGTACTTCTAGTACAAATGGACCCCAAGATAAACAAATAAAAATACTTAAGAGGAGTTATTGAAGGTGTAGAAACTCTGCATTTCAAATGCTCATATATGCAATGAGCGTAGGATAATGCCTATAATAAGAGTTCTTTTCCAACAGAGGTTCAATCGCCTCTAAAAAGAAGTCCCTGATTCCATATTCTTTTGGTGTGCAAAATGACATTGAGTGAAGAGCCCTCAGATCCGGGTACTTGTTTATACGTAGGGATGAGCATTGGATAGGGCCGACCTGGTGCCCGACCCGATAAAGCCCAGCCCAGGCCCGAGCCCGAGCATTTGATGGGTAGGCTTGGGCCTTAAATTTGGCCCATTTTGAAATTCAGACCGGGCTCGGGCTAAGATGGGCCCGAACCCGAAGCCCGATGGGCGGCCCGAATAGAAGCCCGCAATAGGCCCGACCCGAATGATGGGTCCGATTGCTCAGTCAAGAGCCCAACATGATTTCATACCAAGGCCACCCGATTTTCCCGACTCCAATTCTCCATTGGACAGACTAAGTACCAACCCACTGTCGATTATCGATGCCCCCCCTCCCCTCCTTCCTCTGTGGTTCATTGGCTTGGCGGCTCCTCCTAGTCTTGTATGCAGCACACTCCCTCCCTTCCTCTCGACGATGGCACAGAGTCCTCTTTGCTTGTGCACCCTCCGTCCCTCAGCGGCTCGTCGGCTCCGCCCTTCTCATTGCAACACACCCACCAGTTCCTAACTAACACAATCATCGACTTCTTGAAGCACAACCCGACTCCACTCCACACACTAGTTCTTGGATAATAGGAGGCGTGGGGGTCCTGACGGGAGGTTCGGGGGGGCTGGGCGAGAGGTGCACCGGACTTCGCACTAGTCCCTTGCTTCTTCTCAGTGAGAATGGTTGACAGGTTTTTGGGCGCAATTGAGTATATATGGTTTCGAGCTTTCGGAATCAAGCAGCGGATCAAACTCATAACGGCCAAAGTATACGTTCTCGGGGCTATTCTCGCCTCACGTCGAGCGGGTAGGAGCTTCAGGTTAACCAGAGAATGGTTTCATTCCCCATTCCCATTCTCTCCTCTTTCTCTCCCTTCTTTCGGAACATTTGATAGCAGACCACGATTTCTCAGGTGACTCACGGCACAAGATGTATCTCTCTCCCTTTGGTGTCGACAACACAAGCCCCCCCACAATGCAGCTCCGAGGCTTATAGACAAGAAAAGGTTAGTTAGTCAATCAGGGAGGCTAGCCCACTCCTTTTTCATTTCCTGATGCACCACTCAGTAGTCGAACCCCTCAGTGTCTCCCCCTTATCGACTAACTCGCACGGAGACCCCATTCTCTGAATTGCGCCCTTGGCATCAGGCCAATAACCAACAAGGAATGAGGATCTCCTCTGACCCTCGCACTGTCAGATCTATCACGTTGAGTCTGTTGACCCCCTTCTTCAGGTTTAACATCTCTGCTACCTTCCCCCTTCTAGCTTTCAATGTTTCCCTTGCTCAACATATTTTGGGTGGTGACCGGGTAATGCATCATGCATGTTTATTTTCCCGTCCCAAGGCTGAATGTATTAAAAAAAAAGAGAGAGTAAACATTGCTGCAGTGGCCCTTTTTGGGCCGACGATTCAAGCTCAATAAAAAAAAGGAATTGAAAAAATTGCGTACAAAAAAAAACGTACGCGGAAAAAAAGGAAAAGCCGAAAAAAACATGAGCAGCTTTAAAAAAATGCTTAAAAAAATGGCGGTTAAAAAAAAGCCGCAAGAAATGTTTGTGAATCTTCATGTTGTGTACCGCTATTTATCTTGTCTTCTCCCAACTTTGTCGATGTTCATTTTCTAACAAGTATGGGAGAAATGGGGAGTATATATGTAGAGTCATAGGTCTAGATCGATTCCAAATTCATATATCAGTCTCCGGACCAACCATTTATTTCAGACTCTACAGTTTCCAGATGAAGATTTTTTCATGCGCAAGATTCAGACTCGACATTCAGATTCCGATTCCACTGGTGTGATGCATAGTTGTTCAGACTCGACATATTGGTCAGAGTCCAAGTTCGAGACACTCTATGTTGAGGTTCATTTTCGAAATCTCCAGAGAGAGACTCATGTTCAAACACGCATATGTTTGCGGTCATTTCAGAGGAGTACATGTTGCCATCATTTATTTGTGGTCCCCATCATTATTCTTGTTTTGTCGGCCAGAGTTTTCATGTGAGCCATATGAACTCCAGAGTAGAAGACCATCCCCTATGCCATGTTGGCAAGGGTTTCATGTGGTATCACAGGTACACCAGAGTAGTGCACCATTCTCTAAGCCAGATGGGAGAGACCCAGTTCTCCGAAGAGGAGACTATTTTCAGGCTCCATTCTCCAGTGACCGTGGACTCCGAAGAGGATTGCACAACCACGACCTTTTTAGTTCGGCCCTTTTCAGAGATGGAGCAGTTGTCCACATTATTGTGGCGGGCCAGAGTACTCCTACGTGGAGACTCATTTCCAATTGCAGCGACTCTGACAGGCGCAGTTCAGAGCGCATGCTCTCCGACGAGCAGATTCAACAGACTCACACTCCAGCCCGTTCATCCTCCTCACCTACACGGCATGAGAAGCAACGTCTTCGACTGCAGCAATATGCGCGTTGGGTTGATATTGTTCGTAATGTCATGTAGCGTTGAGTTGAGTTTCTTTATGTTTGTCCAAGCTGAGCATTGTATGCTCCAGCTTGTGGGGGAGTGTTGGAGTATTCGTGTATGCGTCACATTGAGTTGTAGCAGGGTAAATGGATCCTGGAGAAGATCCATTTACCCCATCCAGTGTTTAGTCCCACACCGCCTAGTGGTGGGACTTGGAGGCTCTGGGAAGACTATATAAGGAGCCCCAGACCTCCTGTATCCATTGAGAAAGTCAATAGACAAACACACCCCATTTGAGGGCTTCTCCCGTGGTTTCATCCCGCTCCTCACGGAGTAGGGTTCCACGTTAAAATCCCGCGTTCTTCGTGTTCTTTATCTTTTTCCATGTTCGCTTCTGTATGTTTATTTCTTAACATGGTATCAGAGCGGGTTCGATTCTCGTGGAGTTACTTTTCTTTTATCATATATTCGAGATTTGTTTTGAAAATTATTCGAGAAGAATATTATTTTGGATTTTTCAAGTTCAAGATTCAAGTTCTAGGGTTCTAATCTGGAACCCTAATCCCTGTTCCTGTCCAGCCGCATCGAAGCAGCTGCTTATAGAGGCAAACTGCGCTGGCGGCGCGCCCTAATCACCCAGGTTAATCACCAAGCTGGACGAAGACTGCAGGCCCGCAATCCAGGCATGATTTGCAAACATCAGAGGCGCCACGATAAGCAACTACGGCGCCCAGGGCGCGCACCCAGGCGCATCCAGCCCTTCGGGCGCGTTTCCTCCAGCCTTTTCCAGGCCGAACCACCTCTAAGTGGAGCCCTCTGTCCTCCTCATGCGGCACGACTCTATGGCACATCTCGAAGATCAGCGAATCCACATCGAGAAAAGCCCTTCGACGGCATAACCCTACCTCTACGATCTTGCGCGGCACCTGGCGACCTTCGCTCCCCCAGTCGATGCCGCTTCAACAAGGATGTGCCGCGCCTCCTCCACAAATCGCTCCAGACGGCCCCGCGCCAAGGATGTGCCGCCTATCTCCAGGCGGCGGGTCGTGAAGCTCCACAAACGGCGGCCCAGGCGGCACCCCCCGCTCTCTCGAACTCGAGCGGCGGCGTGCCTCCCCTTGCTGCACTAGCGCTAGGCGGCGCTCCTTCTTATCCCTTCAGATCTACCAAGAGGCGCACACCCCCTCTCCAGGATCCATTTACCCTGCTGCAACTCAATGTGACGCATACACGAATACTCCAACAAAAACCATTAGGTGCAGAAATTGCTTTATTATTTTAAATCCAGTAGAATTGAATATTGTCCCATTGTTGCAGTTGCATCGTGCTTGTTTTAGTCTCATCAGAAAAATCAAAGGATGAATAACAAAATCTAATATGATAATAGTGATATCAATATTCAAGAACTATTCAAATTTTGAGCATTGTACTGCCTGTTTGAATTATATTTCCATGTTTACCACATGTTTACCACGTGCATGCAGATTTGACCCATTCATATCCCTGGATATTATCCCATAGATATCAAGACAAGTTCGCCTCAGTAAATACGATAACCAAAATAATATGTAGAAATCAGATGATGATGATCAACATGCGTAACTTTCGTATAATATAACAAGTAGGCACCATTCGTCACATGAAAAAAGCAATGTACAGACTGGTAATGGGTTGGCCTGACCCAGACCCGGCCCATTCCCTTGCAAGCCGTGTTCGGGCTTGGGCTTCAAAGCATCAAAAAAATCGGGCTCAAGCCCGACCCGCAATCATGACCGAGCTCAGGCTAGGCCATACTGGGCCCGTCCTGATCCGGCCCGATGCTCATCCCTATTTATACGTCATTCACACTATTACTTTCAATAATGATCGCATAAGACAACATGAATTTGAGGGGAAATTTTTCGCATTTGACAATGACATTCACAATTGTTATGGTAAAAGAGTACTGAGATGTTTATTCCATAGAGCCCTCGGGTCTCTTATATAGGGAGAGAACCCTTGGGTAAATTACATGAGAGGTACATAAAGAAACTGAAATAATAAATAACACCAACGACAAACAACTATCTCTACACTCCCCCTCAAGATGGAGCATAGATATCTATCATGCTCAGCTTGGAAGAACATCTCTGAAAAGGTCCTCGGAGCAATGGCTTTGTGAATATATCAGCTGTCTGGTCCTCTGAGCTGACGTGAGACGTGGAGATGAAGCCCTTCTGAATCATGTCCCTAGTGTAATGGCAATCCACCTCTATGTGTTTTGTTCTCTCATGGAAGGCTGGATTGTTGGCAATGAATAACGCTGCCTGATTGTCACATTGCAGGTTCATAGGCAACGGAACTTCAATATTCAGGTCTTCTAGGACTGCTTTAACCCACATCATTTCAGTGCTTGCCTGTGCCATGGCCCTGTACTCGGATTCGGCACTGGATCTCGCCACAACAGTCTGCTTCTTGCTTTTCCAGGAGACTAAGGAGCTTCCTATGAAGATAGCAAACCCAGAAGTAGACTTACGATCCCGTGGACACCCTGCATAATCCGCATCTGCGCAGGCTGAAATAGACAAATCCGTGTCTTTCTTGAACAGCAACCCTGTGCCTGGTGAAGACTTCAGATATCTCAATATCATGTACAATGCATCCATATGTACTTGCCTTGGCTGCTCCACAAATTGACTCACCCGGTTTACTGCAAGTGCAATATCCGGTCGAGTTATAGTGATGTATAAGAGCTTGCCCACCATTTCTCTGTACCTTCTCTTGTCCACCTCCTCAGTGTCATCATCGTACAGCTTCATACTCGGATCCATCGGTGTACTTGAAGGTCTGCATTCAGTCATTCCTGTTTCAGCCAGCAAATCTGTGACATATTTTCTTTGAGTCATCACCATTCCTTGTGCATTTCTTGCAAACTCTATCCCCAGAAAATACCGTATAGTGCCTAGATCCTTTGTAATGAATTGGCTGCCCAGCATAGACTTGGTTATCTCAACCCCTTTTGCATCATCTCCAGTAACCAATATGTCATCAACATACACCATAACAACGATGGTACCTCTAGGAGTCTTCCGGACGAACAGTGAGTGATCCGCATTCGATCTTCTGAAACCTTGT
Source organism: Ottelia alismoides (assembly GCA_037367405.1). Classification (NCBI taxonomy): domain Eukaryota; kingdom Viridiplantae; phylum Streptophyta; class Magnoliopsida; order Alismatales; family Hydrocharitaceae; genus Ottelia; species Ottelia alismoides. The sequence goes on along the minus strand of JAZKJV010008127.1, from coordinate 105,600 downwards.
TGTTCAATAAGCTGGGAGAGCTTCTGGAACCATGCACGAGGACTCTGCTTAAGGCCATAAATAGCCTTATGAAGTCTGCATACCTTCTGAGTCTCCCCCTCAGCAGCAAACCCAGGTGGCTGCTGCATGTAGACTTCCTCCTGAAGATCACCATACAAGAAAGCATTTTTAACATCAAGCTGGAATATGGGCCAGCCACGTACCACAGCAACCGATAGAAGAATGCGAAGGGTAGAATGTCTCGCTACTGGTGAAAACGTGTCCAGGTAATCTACCCCATATGTCTGTGTAAACCCTCGTGCTACAAGCCTGGCCTTGTATCTGTCAAGACGACCATCTGCATGATATTTAACTGTAAAAACCCACTTGCAGCTCACCACAGACGCACCTGGAGGAAGAGGGACTAGAGACCAAGTCCCTCTGGATTGTAAGGCACGCATCTCCTCTTCCATTGCTAAACGCCAGCATTCAGTCTTCATGGCATCCTGATATGTCCGTGGTATCTCAACTGACGATACAGCAGCGGCAAACTTCTGGAAATCCCCAGAGAGACGATGAAAGGAAACCTGAGAGGCTAGGGGATATGAGACATACTGTCTTCGCTGTTTCCTATGAGCAATAGGCTGGTCCGAGTCATCCAAAACAGTGCTGACCGGTTGGTTCTCCTCCTGTGGTACAAGCTCCTGCACATGTGCATTATTTAACCCATCATTAATGTCAGAACATACCTGAGGCGTGCTGGATGGTTGAGATGTAGCTTGAGCTGGGCCCGTGCGTCTCGTGTAGAACTTAGGGAACGGAACAACTGGGGGTGGTGGTGGTGGTGGTGGAGGGGTTGGTGGTGGTGGTGGTGGTGGAGGGGTTGGTGGTGGTGGTGTTATTGGAGACGCTGGAGTAGAGGACGGACCCAGGCTTGGAGGTGGTGGAACATAGACTTGGGAGTCAGATGATGTGGAGGAGACCAATCTGTCACCTGCAGGGGAGAAGTACATGACAGGTTCGAAGAATGTAACATCCGCACTCACATAGTATTTGTTGTTGACAGGATCATAGCAGCGGTACCCCTTCTGTGTCCTGGAGTAGCCCACGAAAACACACTTGATAGCCCTAGGGGATAGCTTATCAAGCCCCGGAGATAAGCGGTGAACAAAAGCGACAGTGCCAAAAACCCGAGGTGTCAATGTAAACAAGTCTCTGTCCGGAAAGAGAACAGAGATTGGAGACTTTTCCCCAAGAATAGTTGTAGGCATTCGATTGACCAAATAACACGCAGTAAGTATAGCATCACCCCAAAAGGTTAATGGAGCACAACTCTGAATAAGTAAAGTGCGAGCAATGTCAAGGAAATGTCGATGTTTTCGTTCGGCAACTCCATTTTGTTGAGAGGTGTAGGGACATGTGGTTTGGTGGACAATGCCTTTAGATGAAAGAAAGGTTGCAAGAGAGCGAGTGCAGAACTCCAATGCATTGTCAGTACGCACATACTTAACAGTAGATGAGAAAACATTCAGAACTTCATTAATTAGATTTTGAATAACATTTCCTGCTTCAGATTTATTCTTGAGAAGAAAAGTCCACGACACTCTGGAAAAATCATCAACCACAACTAGATAGAACTTGTGCCCCTGGTGATCCGGGACACGACTTGGACCCCAAATATCTATATGAAATAATTCAAACGGGGAGCTACTGCTCCGACTCTGACGACCGGGGAAGCTAGACCGATGATGCTTCCCCAACTGACATGCTTCACATCGAAAAGAAGAACTCGGAGATATCTGAGGCAGGAGATGACGCATCTTCTGTAGCGGTAGATGACCGAACCGAAGATGCCAGGTGTACGGAGAAACAGAGGCCTGGGTATGCAAGGAGACACCAGCGTAGGAGTTACGAACGAGACGATAAAGGCCATTGTGCTCAGAACCACAGCCAATCACCCTGCCCGTCAGTATGTCCTGAAAAATAACAGACGATGGATCAAAAATAGCACGACAGTGCAAATCACTTGTAATCTGACTAATAGATAAAAGGTTCATCGAGAATTCTGGAGCATGTAGCACATTCTGTAGGTGCATAGAGGGTAGCAAAGCTGTCTCCCCCTGACCGATGATAGGAGACTGGGTGCCATCCGCAATGAGTACAGAGCGACCTGGCTGAACAGCCCTGTATGACTGCAGAATATCTTTCTCACGACATAGGTGATGGGTAGCTCCAGAGTCAACAATCCATCCTGTGAGATCATGACTATGAAATGGGGATGAAGGACTACCTGAGGCACTGGCTGAGGCCGATGTACTTGCTGATGCTGAAGCCGCAACATCAGAGACGTCTGCACCCTCTGACGAAGATTGTGGCATAATGTCCCGAAGTCGTGCCACCAACTCTTCGAACCTGTGATCTGTGGCGGGAACTGAAGGACCCTGAATATGATCCGCGACACGTGCAGAAGGGGGGAAACCGTGCTTGGAATAGCACGTATCCTCCGAATGACCAGTACGACGACAGAAAGAACACGTGGAACGTATGCGACCTCCGCGTCCACGTCCACCACTTCCTCTGCCACGAAACGAGGACGAACTACCACGTCCCATGGAAACTGCCATTGCAGACGGAGGTGCCGTTGCTGTAGTAGATGGAACAGGTACACGACTGAGCCTCCTGTATACCTCTTCCATCGGCGGGATAGTGGCATCTGCTAGTATTTGAGACCGTGCGGCCTCATACTCCGGGTCTAGGGCAGCGAGTAAAACGCCAACCATTGTGGCATTGCGGAACGTCTTCTGCTGTTCCGGCGTAGCTGTGAGGGGAATGGTGCTATAGAGCTTCTCGAACATACCACGAAGCGACGTGTATAGCGAATGAAGCGGCCTCCCATTCTGCTTCGTGGTAAATATATCATGCTGCAACTGGAGCATCTTCGTCTCATTGCGGACCTGAGAGTACGTCATGGCCAAAATATCCCACATCGCCTTGGCGGTGGGTTGGTGAAGGACATCATTCGCAATCTCTGTTGTGAGCGTACCTGAGAGCCAAACCTTGGCGTACGCATCATCGGCCTCCCATGAGGCATAGACTCCTGTCTTCTCCGGCGGTTCATCCTCGGTAAGAATGTGCTTCTTACCACATGACTTCATGAGGCTGAGGAACTGCATCGCCCACAGTTCGTAGTTTGTCCCGTCCATTTTGACGATCGGTGCTGAACCTTTGAACGCACCTATGGCGGGCATATCGAGCTTTTGTTCGGACATAATGCCGGAGAAGGACGACTATTGATAGACCAAGAAGAGGTTGTCTACCACAACTTTTAGGATTCAAGTGCACATGTAGACGTTATGCACTTGAATCCATCATCGTCTATCCGAGACCGAGTGAAGAGGCGACACCCGACGACAAGTAGAGGCCCCGGAAGCCTCTACCAAGGAAGATGGCGGCCTGGCGGGGACTGGTTAGGGCTGGGCGGAGGGCTGGAGCAAGTAGACAGCCCCTTGCGGCTGCTGTAGGGAGCCGGGGGCGGCTGTAGGAAGCCGGGACGGAAGGTGGTGGGGCTCCGGCGACGCCCTGGGGGCTGTGCGGAACAAGGAGAGGGTCCCTGGGGGCTGGCGGCGCCCTGGGCTGGGCGGAAACCTGGGGGCAGGCGGTGCCCTGGGGCGGCGGCGGTGAGAGAGTCGGCGGCGGGGGGGAGGGGGGGGAGGGGGGGGCGGCGGTGGAGAGAAACCCTAGATTAGGGTTAGGGCTCTGATACCATGTTATGGTAAAAGAGTACTGAGATGTTTATTCCATAGAGCCCTCGGGTCTCTTATATAGGGAGAGAACCCTTGGGTAAATTACATGAGAGGTACATAAAGAAACTGAAATAATAAATAACACCAACGACAAACAACTATCTCTACAACAATCTATGTAACAACCACAGAAACAACAAGAAGTACCACGAATTTGCATTTCATTAATTTTCATATATATACAACATGTAACAAAAGAAGCTGACAGTGTATACATATGTCCCAAAATGTACAGAAGAGAAAGAAAAACACTATACATAACCAGAACCAAAAACCGTAGCAACTGTACCATATGGTATAACAATATATACTCGGGATCATCTGCCAGCTACTGCGATGTAGGCTTGCCAAACATGCAAGGAACAAGAGTATGTCAATGGCTGTTGTGCACATTCCAGGAAATTTAGTGTTTCAAAAGAAAGCAAGTAAATATGCAGTGATAAATTTTTTTTTTGAAGCCAACAAGAGGGGGATACACTCGATATTGTTCACCCCAATTTATTAAGAGAGAAAGTTGGTGTTACAAAAAAGAAAAGAAGGAAAAACAAAGCCCCCCGCGAAGGAGGCAAGTAGCCTCCCGAGGTTGGCAGCCAGCACCTAAACAGAAGGATAAAACATGCAAATCACACAAGGCACCAATCAGCCACCAAAGCCCTAGCACGGCAAAAGACATTCTCCAGATAAAACCGCTGCTCGGAGAAGAGGGCCTCGTTGCGAGCAAGCCATAGCGACCACAAGCAAGCCACCGATACTAGAAAACGCCTTCTCTCCAACCGCCTGTTAGAGAAGAGGGAGTCGCAGAAGGACTCCACATCACGAGCGAGCATCCAATTCACAAAGGGGTCGTCCCACATTTCCCGGACCATGGGGCAAAGAAATAGCAGATGGTCCAGAGTTTCCACATTAGAAAGGCACAGGCCACAAGTGTTAGAGACCGAGGGGATCAACCTGGAGCAGCGATCGCGCGTCAAGAGCCTCCTTCGACGCAAGAGCCAAAGAAAGAAGATGATACGAAGCAGCAAACCCAGGCCCCAGAAGAAACCACAGCACGCATCAAAGCGTCCGAACTAGGAGGTGGAGGACGAAGCAAAGAACCGTAGGCCTTCCGAGTAGAGAAGGGACCGTCCCTCCAAACCCAGTGATCCAAGCCAACAGAGGGAGAGCCCGCCAGAGCAAGAGCATTCATCAAAGCCAGAAACTCATCGAACCTCTGATCGGAGAAGGAGCCCAGAAAGCGAGGAGACCAAGAATCGTCCACCCAACATGAAGCGACGGAGGCCTCCTTATTCTCCGCCAAAGCGAAGAGACGAGGGAAGCGAGAAGAAAGTGGCTCCCCTCCCAACCAGCAATCATTCCAGAAGAAGAAAGCGCGTCCGTTACCGAGCACTGGTTTGAAAGATGATCTATACTTCACGAAAGCCACCTGAATACCATGCCAAAAAGGAGAACTCCCGCCCACGTCCTCCGAAGCTCCCACACCAGGCCACGCCCGCCCGTGAAGACCCCTCAAGATGATAATGAAGAAGCTACCATCACTTCCCCAGACCCTGGTTGCCCATTTAAGGAAGAAGGTATCGTTGATCAATCTGAGACTCCTTACCCCCAAACCACCCGCCGACTTCTCCCTCAACACCTCCTCCCAAGCGACCAGGTGAATCCCCCTCCCACCGCTGCCCGATTTTCCCCAAAGGAACTTCTTGAAGCAAGATTCTAGTCTATTGCCAATCCCCGCAGGCATCCGACGGGTCGATAAAAAGTGAACAGGAATCGCAGCCAGGACCGAGCGAAGGAGAACCAGCCTTCCTCCTTTGGAAAGGGGAGCAGCTCGCCAGCTAGCCAACCTCGCCTCCACCTTCTCCACCACCGGGCTCCAATCCTTCAATCTAGGCCTCCCAACCACCAACGGAACGCCCAGGTAATCCAGCGGGAGGCTGGCCAAAGCAGAGCCCAAAATGCTGGCGAAATCCGAAGCACGCGCCTCCGAAACACCAAAAGCAATGACCTTCGATTTATTGCCATTCAAGCGTAAGCCGGAAAGCTCACTGAAGAGGTCTAAAGTCGCCGACATTGCCGCAAGATCCGACTCACCCCCTTCGATAAAGCACAACGTGTCGTCCGCGAATTGAATAAGAGGCGCCGAGATGGTCCCCTTAGAGAATCCCTTCGATAGGCCCGCGTCAACCACCCGTGCCACCATTCGAGCCAAAACGTCCGACGCAATCACGAACAGGAGGGGGGCAAGGGGGCAACCTTGCCGAAGGCCCCGACGTAGTTGAAAGCGGCCCCCCTCCAACCCGCCATTCAGTAGAAGAGAAAAGGAAGAAGTCGTAACGCAGCGCCGCATCCATGATATCCACAAGTTAGGGAAACCACGCCTCTTGAGAACAGATCAAAGAAAGGCCCAATCGATGCTGTCATAAGCTTTGGCAAAATCGATCTTCCATAGAACGCCTTAATGCCCCGAGTTATTCCAATCCGCCACCATCTCTGACGCAGCAACAATACAATCGGATATCTGCCTACCTTTGATGAATGCCGCCTGAACGGGCGAGATAATAGAGTCCAGCATCTTAGAGAGTCTCCTGGCCAGGACTTTAGCGACAATTAAATAAATGGCATTGGAAATGGAGATGGGGCGAAAATCCCCAATGTCCTCCGCCGCCTCCCTCTTAGGGATCAGGAGAAGAAGGGCTCTATTTAGTCTATCAAACCCTGCGTTACCACCACAGAACTCCACGACCACCTCGAAAACTTCATTGCCCACCAAATCCCAAAAGTCCTTGAAGAATGCAACCGAGAAGCCATCAGGCCCGGGGGACGCGTCAGGATTAAGATCCCACAGGGCCTCCTTAGTCTCCAACAAAGAAATCGGCCTAGTAAGCAAGACACACTCCTCCGCAGAGATAGTGGGAACCCCTAATCCGAGCCACTTCCAGCGCCGAGGAAGACGAACCGACATGGTGCTCCTGAAATGCTCCGAAATGGCCGCACCCATAGAGCTATCCCCAACGAACCGCTGCCCATCAACAGAAATAGCCCGCAGCGTATTGTTCCTTTTCCTCCCGCTCGCAACCCTGTGGAAAAATGCTGAGTTCGCGTCGCCGTCCTTAAGCCATCTGAGCATGGAGCGCTGACGCCATTCGATAGCTCTTTTCTTGTCTTCATCCGCCACCTTAATTTGCGCAGAAGAGCGCTGTTCGAGTTCATTAACGTTAAGAGACCTCTCATTCTCCACAGAATCAAGTCTAGAAATAATCTCCTCCGCCTCCTTTCTGAGAGTCGCCTTCACCGAACGCGACTCACGCTTAAAGCGGGCCAATCACATACGCAAGGAATCAAGCTTTTGATTAAGACGAGCAGCCGTAGATCCCTCCACCGGAGTAGAGACCCAGTGATCAATGACCACCCCACGAAAAGAAGGCTCTAAGAGCCAGCATCGTTCGTATCTAAAGATGCCCCTCGGGGAAAGATTCTCGCCAGAGTCCCAAAGAATTGGTGAGTGGTCAGAGAAAGCTCTCGGTCTAAAAGAGACCGAACAGGAAGGGAATCTTTCCATCAAAGCTCCCAAAGCCAAGAATCGGTCAAGGCGGGAACGCGAATTCCCGCTTCTCCAAGTAAAATTAATATCAGAAGCAACCAAGTTTTCCAGCGCCAAAAAGTCAAGAGTCCCCCTAAAGGATAGGGAACCCGGGTCGCAACCCCCCCTAGCCCGAGGGCGATCAGACGAATGAATAGTGACATTAAAGTCTCCCCCAATGATCCACGGAATGCCATCGAAAGCACGGCCCGCGGCACGCAAATCATCCCACAGCTCCGCTCTGCTGGTCTGACAACAAATTAAGGAGTGATAAGTAACATTTAAAACTACTTGCATGGAAAATAAAGTTTAAGCTACTTTGTTTGTAAACCCCATGTTTATTATCACCAAATATTTTCCATATTTACATATCATTTTCATATATAGTAATTGAATCATATGTATATTATTTTCTTCTGTTATTTAGAGATCATGTTTAAGGATCTTAATAATGAGAATGATGAGGTTCTGATTTGTTTTGTGATTCTATCTAACTTTCAAGTCTAGTGGATAGTATGTGGTTTTGGTCTGAGGGTGACCTCACACCATGACTCTAAGGCGCGAATAGTGCCTTAGGGTTGGGGTGCCTCCGTAGGCATGCTGTAGAGTGTAATGCATACTAAGTTCTCAACGCATTCACCTACTTATCCCATCACTCTCAGTAGTAGTAATTCTGAGATTTGATGAATTGTCGAGATTGAGGATTTATGATAAATGATGCTTCTGTTGGTCTTGTTTCATCGAATCGAGTTTTTGACGGTCTAGGTTTTTTTATAGTTTCCAATTTACGTCACGGCTTTTCCGTGACACACATTACGATGCGATTGATTATTGGTCATTTGCAACCAAACGACTTTTGATTTACGATCAATTGATCGGTTAAGGTTATTTAATATTGATTGCTAATTTTATTGGATCAAATGGACCCTCATCGGGTCGGGTTCGGCTTTATTCGGAGTCGGATGTTACAAATATAAAACCTAAAGGGAGTCTCGTCCTTGAGACTCGAGTCAAGATCAGTAGGTCTCTTGTTTGGATTTCATATGCTTAAGTAGGTGGCTAATTGGATCCCTCCAGGGTCCAGTTACCACACCCTCTTAAGTTCAGTCCCACATCGGTTATTTTTAGGACTTGGAGATTCAATGGAGACTATATAAGAAGCCCCCACCCATTGAATCAATTGAAAAACTTCAATAGAAGATCCACCCTTTGAGGCCTTCTCTCGTGGTTTTATCTAGCTCCTTACGGAGTAGGGTTCCACATAAAAATCCCCATATTTTTTATCGTTCTTATCTGTTTTTCTCTGATATTACACTTTCGCATTCTAGTTTTCTACATGAACTTCTATCACATTACTTCAAAGTAGCACAATGAGATCCCATGGGGTTAGTAGCATACTATTTTAGATCGAAATAATATTTATGGGGGCATGTTAGGAGAAAAATAAGAGTTGTTTATTTCTAAAAACCCTAGGCTCTGTTATATAGAGGAGATGCCTATGGGTAAATTACATTAAGTGGAACATATAAATAAAAATAAGTAAAATATACATATAGAATGTAGAAATACATAAATATCTCTACACTTCCGCTCAAGAAGGAGCATAGATACCAATCATGCTCAGCTTGGACGAACACTTTTGGAATGATCCTTTGAGTAATGGCTTGGTAAAGATATCTGCTGTTTGCTCTCCAGAACTAACATGAGAAGTAGAAATCAAGCCCTTCTGAATCATATCTCTGGTGTAATGACAATCTACCTCAATATGTTTTGTTCTTTCATGGAATGCAGGGTTGTTTGCAATGAACACAACAACCTAGTTATCACAATGTAGCTCCATGGGTAGAGGAACCTCTACATGCAAATCAATTAATACTGCTCGAACCCACATCATTTCTGTACTTGCTTGCGCCATAACCCTGTATAATTCAGATTCAACACTTGATCTCGCTACGACTGTTTGTTTCTTGCTTTTCCAAGAAACGAGAGAACTGCCTATGAACACTGCCAATCCTGAAGTCGATTTTCTATCCTTAGGACAACCTGCATAGTCTGCATCAGCATAGGCGAATACAGAGAGAGTTTCTCCTTTCTTGAAAAATAGTCTTGCGCCTGGAGACGATTTTAGATATCTCAATATCATATATATAGCATCCATATGTACTTGTCGATGCTGCTCCATGAATTGACTCACTCGATTCACTGCGAAGGCGATATCCGGTTTGGTGATTGTAACATAAAGGAGTTTTCCTACTATCTCTCTGTATCTTCTCTTATCAACTTCATCTGTATCACCAGCATATAGCTTCATGCTAAGATCCATAAGAGTAGTAGAAGGTCGACACCCAATCATGCCCGTCTCTGCAAGCATGTTTGTAACATACTTTCTTTGGGTCATCACAAGACCCCGTGCATTTCTAGCAAATTCCAACCTTAAGAAATACCTTAGGGTACCCAGGTCCTTAGTCACAAATTGACTGCCCAGAAATTCTTTTGCCATCTTGATTCCCTGCTCATCATATCCCGTAACAACTATATCATCAACATAAACCATGATAGCAACTGTACCTCTAGGTGTTCTCTGCACGAATACAGAATGATCTGCATTTGACCTCTTGAACCCCTGTTGTTCAATCAGATCTGAAAGCTTTTGGAACCATGCCTTCGGACTCTGTTTAAGGCCATATATTGCCTTATAAAGTCTACAAACCTGTTGACACTCCCTCTCAGCAGCAAACCCCGGAGGCTGCTGCATATAGACCTCCTCCTGTAGATCTCCATACAAAAATGCATTTTTAACATCATGTTGAAATAAGGGCCAGCCACGTACCACAACAACTGAAAGGAGAACATGCAAAGTGGAGTGTCGAGCAACCATAGAGAACGTGTCCATGTAATCAACTCCATAGGTTTGCATAAAACCACGGGCCACCAACCTTGCTTTGTAACGATCAAGACTCCCATCTGCATGGTGTTTAACAGTAAACACCCATTTGCAACTGACAACAGACGCTCCAGGAGGAGGAGAAACCAGATTCCAGGTGCCACAGGATTGCAAAGCAGTCATTTCTTCTTCCATAGCAAGACACCATCTACTATCTCTCAATGCATCTTGGTAAGTCCGTGGAATTTCCGTGGCAGATAGAGCAACTGCAAAATCTCTGAAAATTGCCTGTAAGACGATGAAAGAAACCTGAGAAGCAAGCAGGTAGGATGCACAAGTGCGCCTCTGCTTTCTAATGGCAATGGGTACATCCAGGTTCTCAGGAACCTCATCATGCATTGATCCCTGTATAGAAATATCTCCAGACCCATCATCAGAAACCATGTTATCAGAACAAACCTAGGGCATGGTAGATGACGGACAATGACCATGAGCAGAAGGGGGCCGACGAGCATAGAATTTTGGTAATGGTGGAACCACGGTCACATGTATCTGTGTAGATGGAGGTGGTGGTGGTGGTATGACTGGTACAGGAGATAACCGACTCGTAGGAGGAGGTGGCATGCAGATCTCAGTATCAGATTCGGAAGTAGTCATCCTGTCACCTGTAGGAGAGAAAAACATCACAGATTCAAAGAATGTGACATCGGCAATAACAAAGTATTTCCTACGTAACGGATCAAGGCAACGATATCCCTTCTGAGTCTCGGAGTACCCCACAAACACACATTTGACAACCCTGGGAGAGAGCTTGTCAAGACCTGGAGCCAATTAGTGGACAAACACAACAGAGCCAAACACACAGGGCATAAGAGAGAACAATTCCTTCTCAGGAAAGGCTATAGAGAAAGGGGTCTTCTCATCCAAGACAGACGAGGGCATGCGATTTACTAGATAACAAGCCGTAAGAACTGCATCACCCCAAAACGAATGCGGAGCACGACTCTGAATAAGTAGGGTCCGAGTGATATCCAGTAAATGACGATGTTTCCTCTCTGCAACACCATTTTGTTGTGAAGTATAAACACATGATGTTTGATGAATTATACCACGAGGAGAAAAGAACAATGAAAATGCACGAGTACAAAACTCCAATGTATTGTCAGACCGCACAATTTTCACAGAAGAAGAGAAAATATTTTGAACTTCATTAATAAACATTTTAATCACATCTCCTGCTTCAGATTTATTCTTCAATAAAAACACCCAAGACAAGCGAGAAAAATCATCTACTGCAATAAGATCAAACCTGTGTCCCTGGTGATCAGGAACACGACTGGGACCCCAATTATCAATATGGACTAACTCAAAAGGAGAGCTACTACTCCGACTCTGACGACCCAGGAAAGTGGATCTATGATGCTTTCCCAACTGACACACTTCGCACTGGAAGGACAAACCCGGAGAAATCTGTGGCAAAATACGACACATCTTCTGAAGAAGTAGGTGACCAAAACGGAGATGCCAGGTATATGGAGAGACTGATCCTGTAGAATGGAGTGATGCGCCAACATAGAGAGTACGGACCAGACGATAAAGGCCTTTCTGCTCACGGCCACAACCAATCACTTTGCTCATAAGTATGTCCTGAAAAACAAGAGACGATGGGTCAAAAATTGCTCGACAGTTCAAATCCTTCGTAATCTGACTAATGGACAATAAATTCATAGAGAAATTAGGAGCACATAACACATTTTGCAATCGCATGGAAGGCGTCAAACTAATCTCCCTTTGTCCTGTAATCGGGGAATGAGTCGCATGCTATAACCACAGTCCGCCCTAGAGAAACCTGTCTATATGTAGTAAGCTGCTCTTTGTCCCCACATAGGTGATGTGTCGCTCTTGAGTCCATAATCCATTCTGTAATCATAGATCCATCACAAGAGGTGAGGGCATAAGAACTACCTGAGGTACTGGCTGTAGCGGATGTATTGGCAGAAGCAGAGGCTGCCACATCTGAATGACCTCCTGGAGCTGTGTCAGGAGGCATGATGTTCCTCAGTCTGGCATCGAGGTCATCGAATCGCTGGTCCAAAGAAGAAGGTGCATGAGACTCAACTTGCTTTGCTACCCGAGTCGATGCTGGAAAACCATGCTTAGAGTAGCATGTATCATCGGAGTGGCCAGGACGGTGACAATAAGTGCAGGACTGACGGATCCGACCCCACGACCACGAGGACCACGTCCACAAAAAGTAGAGGAGCCACCTCTTCCTCTAGAGGCAGCCATCGCCGAAGGTGTCTGGCTAGTAGTAGAGCTCTGGACAGTGATTCGACTAAGTCGGTGGAAAGCTTCCTCCATAGGAGGAATAGTGGCGTCAGCAAGAATCTGAGAGCGGGCAACATCGTACTTTGGATCAAGTGCAGCCAGGAATACACCCACCATGGTAGCATTCCTGTGTGTCTTTTAATGTTCAGGGGTGGCCGTCAAAGGCATGAAGCTATGGAGCTTCTCAAACATTCCTCGCAGGGATGTGTACAGTGAGTGGAGAGGACGTCCATTCTGTTTAACTGTAAAAATATCATGCTGCAATTGTAGTATCTTGGTCTCATTCCGTGCCTGCGAATATGTCGCCGCCAGAATATCCCACATTGCCTTCGTCGTGGGCTGATGCAACACGTCGTTGCAGCACGCCGTGGGTTGATGCAGGACTTGAATCCAAACATTCTAATAAAGAAAGCATTTATGCTTGATTCATACTAAAGAGTAGAGGCATTAGATTTAAGGACTTAAGGCTCATTTTTTGTTCATGTTGCTTTATAAAAAGACATGCATAACAAAGTAAAAATAAACTTAATATGTTAATAAATTTAAAAAATTGCATTTCGGTGAAAAAGAATTGAAAATACTTTTCTACGAAATATGAAAAGCTCACAATCAAAAAGAAAAAGAAAAAAATTGCACAAAAAATGAAAAAAACATCCCATTCATTAGGCAACGCCTCGAGGCACACCTCGAGGCGCGCTTCATAAGCCTCGAGGCGCACACCTCACTGGGGCTGAGTGAGGCTATAGCCTCGAGGCTTTTTTCCTTGAAAAATGCCTCGAGGCGTATGTCTCAGTGCCTCGAGGCGCGTTTTTAAAAACAATGCGCATATGCGTTTTGACCGCATATGGCATATGCGCTTCGGTCAAGTGAACGAATACGCATATGCAGCCGCATATACGGCCACATGGACCGCATTTCCGAACCATGGGTTAGGGATTGAGTGGGTTTGTTATGATATGATTGTATTGAAGTCTGAAAAAGTGAATAGTTATTGTGATGTGATTGTATTGAAGTTCGGAAAAGTGAGTAGAAGTTGAGTAGTTTATAATTTTTAGATGATATGATGGTATAATATATTATTTTTTGATGGAATAGATGAAAGAGAAATGATTTATTTAATGTAAAAAAAGAGAGAGGGAGTGGGTCCCACAAGTGAGAGAAATAGTGGGTTTTGGGGGGTATACCCCCCAAGAGAGGGTTAAACCCCCTACCAAACATGGCCTTAGTCTAACACAAGCTTCCTGAAGTCCTCCCACAAATGCCATAGTGAAACATGGTTCGAGAGAGGATATATTGCACATATATGTCTCCTCTTTCAAAGTGCAATAGGATGGTCAAGATCCTCTAAATGATCTGTCTCTTGTACTACAATCTCCTGAGGAGGTGCATTCTCACCATGTAAAGTTTCCTATTGTACAGAAATATCAACAATGCCATCAATAGAAACCAAATGTTCATGGTTTACCTGGGGCGTCCTGGATGATGGGAAATGCACACGAGCAAGGGGTTTAGTAGTCGGCCTGCGAATGTATCAACAAGGCAAAACATGAGGGCCATGAGGTGTGGTAGGAATAGGAAAAAAAGAGGGGAATGCATTACATAACAAACTCAACGGATGTGCCATTAACACTGACATAGTACTTCCGTCTGACAGAATCAAAGCACCACTATCCCTTTCAGGTCTAAAAGTAGCCAACAAAGATACACTTGACAACTCTGGAGAGAGTAGGGCTTTCAGGAAAGCTCGAGCTCGATGAGCTCAACTCGGGCTCGGCTAGTTAAGGGCTCACGAGCCTGACTCGAAACCTTAACGAGCCCGAGCCCGAGACCGAGTTGGGTTTTATGGCTCGTTAGCTTATCGAGTCGAGTCCGAGTTGGGCGTTGTTCAACTCGGAAACTCGACTTGATAACTCATTTCCCCTCTTAATAAAAAGTTGAAAACCTATATACCGAAACTTCCCCAGACTTGACGGTTCCTATTTGCATAAAAAGCTATAGAAAAGAGTATAAAAAATCAAAGTTACAATTGACATTTGCATAATTTAATGTATAAAATGGAACAATGATTCGTTAACTGCTCATTTTGAGACTTGTGAGCCAGCTCAGAAACTCATGACTCGATAAGAGGCTCGTGAGCCGACTCATTTTGAGGCTCGTGAGCCAGCTCAGAAACTCGTGGCTTGATAAGAGGCTCGTGAGTCAGCTCGAACTCGGCAAGTTCGAGTTCGAGGTGATCCAGGGCTCGACTCTTATCGAGCCCGAGTTCGAGCCTTAGGTTTCTTATTGAGTTCGAGTCCAAGTTGAGGCCACCTCGGCTCGTTGAACTTGATAGACACCCCTAGGAGAGAGCTTGTCACAGCTAGGAGTCAAATGATGAACAAAGGATATAGAACCAAATAAATGAGGTGTTAAAGAGAATATGTCCTTTTCGGGAAACACAAACGAATAAGGAATCTTTTCTCTTAATACGGAAGACGGCATATGGTTGACGAGGTAGCGGGTAGTAAGGAAAATATCTAAATCTATGCCCTACATTATCATTCTAACTATTCAATATATCTACCTCAATATTTCTTCAATTTATCATATATAAACGTTCATTGCAAAATGGTTGTCCATGAATTTCGGTTTTGTAAATACACTCTGTAGTCGCAATAAGCTGGTGTCCTCTTAACTCATCTATCTTAATTGTATTTGTTGCCCATCGAATTTCCCTTGCACGATTATGTTAAGAAAATCTAGACCTGAAATATCTGGTTGCCCTTGTCTTGAGTCAAATAAAAATGGCTCTTTTACCGAGATAAATTATTATATATGAATTAAATAATTGGCAGCTATTTGATTTTGTGTCTAGAGGAATTAAATAATTGGCAGTTATTTGATTTTATGTGTATGGAATTTTGCGGATAAGTTGTTTTTTAGGATAGTCCCATTAAATATCCTTTTTCTCTATCAAATTGTTTTATTGTGTCTTTAATATAAAAAACTAAATTTCATCCTCTGCAGGGTGTGGAGTGTTATTAACCTAACAAAGGTAAGCGTTGATACTTCTTTTGAAGATAGACATTGGAAGAGGGAGTCTGAGCCTAAAATAATTTGTCAACAGAAGGTATGAGAAAGTTCTACATAAACAATTTCTCTTTTCAACATATAGCATTATATGCCCATTACTTGTTATCTCATCTTGATTGGTATTGTCATTTCAGGATGACAATGACATATTTACGCGAGTTTCACAGACCCATGACGTAATCCTGTGAGTTCTATCATTAAGTTGAAGTTAGCAGACTGTTCATGGCATGCTCTGATAGCTAGTTTGATTTATTGTGTTCGTCATCTTTCGTTATTCTTTGGTTTTGATTATACTGTCTTCTTATTGTCTTAATACTTCGCAGGTCTTTGGACAGAACCATTTCTAGTCTAGAGTCACAGTTAGCAGTTGCAAGATCTGTGCAAGCAAGTCATCGAGACAGATTGCCAACAGAAATGGTGCAGGAGAATGAGTTGGCCAAAGAACATAAAAAACTGTTCTTTGTCATGGGAATTATCACTGCATTTGACAGCAGGAAACGCAGGGATTCCATTCGGAACACATGGATGCTTCAAGGTGGTTTTCTAGCTCCTTGTTTTTTGTGACTTTCGAATTATACAAATACTAATTTAGGTTTCCCTTTTTGTTTGTTCGTAAAAAGGAGAGCAATTATTAAATTTAGAAAAGGAGAAAGGAATTGTAATGCGATTTGTCATTGGACACAGGTAGAATTCTTGACATTTATTTTGCACAGATATATTGTACTTGTACTAGTAATTTAATAACATTTGCTCACGTTATTTTATAGTGCTATTCCTGGTGGTCTTTTGGATCGAGCCATAGATGTTGAAGACAGCCAATACAACGATTTTCTTAGACTAGTAAACACATCTCTACATCTTTCTGTGTTTTAGTGTTGAATTTTTCTTCAATCATTCTCAGCTAATGCGTGATCACCATTAAAAGTTATTTTCTATTGGTACTTCAGAATCATGTTGAAGGATATCATGAATTGTCTTCCAAGACTAAGCTGTACTTTTCAACAGCAGTTGCAAAGTGGGATGCTGATTTTTACATAAAAGTTGACGATGATGTTCATGTTAATCTTGGTAAAGCACAGTTTTTGTGATTCAGAAGCAGAGAATTTTTTGAAGAACTGGCTGATGGCTTTCTGCAGGTATTATTGCGTCGATCTTGGCACGGCATCGTTCCAAACCACGTGTATATATTGGCTGTATGAAGTCTGGGCCCGTACTATCTCAACAGTAAGAGCACTGAGATGCCACATATCGATCCTGAAGTGCCTCGTTAAAAACTTGTTAATTAAAATTGAGTTCCAATGAGGTTAACGTGTTGCAATTTTGTAGAGGTGTCAAATACCATGAACCTGAGTATTGGAAGTTTGGCGAGGCTGGAAATAAATACTTCCGACATGCAACTGGGCAATTGTATGCTATTTCCAAAGATCTGGCTACGTACATATCGGTGAACGGGTATATCATCTTTATTTTATACCAATAAGAATAATCATGTATTGTTTTTGTGGAAGAAATTTATTTTAGATTATTATACAAATATCCAAATTCCAAGTACCGGATCTTTTAGTGTCAACTTGTTATAAATATGGAATTCCTTTCCTCTCCAGCTTTACGCATATCTGATTAATTTCTTAAGTGTGATGAATAAACTCTTTGTGACTTCCCACCTCATAAGATACGGCGTGCCTAACCTATACTTCTTGATATCCCGTCATTGTCGATGGTAGAGAAAAACATAACCACCCGCAATCACATCGACAAACAATATACATGAAAACCCTTTTCCTTGTGTTGGAGTATATGAGTCACATGTAGTGATGGGTAATTGGATCCGTCCTAGGTCCAATTACCACATCCCGTGGTTTAGTCCCACATCTACTATTTGTGGGATTTGGAAACTCAATGGAGGCTACATAAGAAGCCCCACACCCATTGTATCCAATGAGAAACTTCAATAGAAGGATCGTCCCTTTGAGGCGTTCTCCTGTAGTTTCATCCTGCTCCTCACAGAGTAGGGTTCCACATTAAATCCCTGTGTTCTTCATGTTTCTTTTATATTTCTATGATATTACGCTTTCGCATTCTCGATTTCTAACATGTATCAGAGCGGATTTGATTCTCGAGGTCTTTAGCATGTTCGTTAATTATGTTTGTGATTTGTTTGAGAATCGATTCTTAGTTATTATTCTAGACCTACACATATGTTGGAAACAAGTTGAAGAAGATGCAATCGAAGAAGCAACTGCTTACACTTGCATCTTTCTCTGTGCGTAATATTGGATATGCATCAAAAGATTTACGTTCAAGAGCCCCAGTCCCAGTTCCTTAGCCGCGAATAAGGGCATGATTCCCTGGAATCAATTGAGAAGAAGAAGAAACTGTGTGAGAGCTGCTCCAAATCGAGGTTTCCCCATGTGCAATCCATCCATCTTCTAGGGTTCCTTGAATCCTAGATCATCATGCTACAAAGAGGGGGTGAAATTTTCATCAGGCTAAAAAAAGTAGAGAAGAAGAAGGTTTCCCCTTGAACCCTACGCATCCCAGGGTCTGCATCTATGGCCCTTGATGATTCGATTCAAGAAGATTATTGATGAAGTCCCACCCACGGCTTCATCTGCACAACTTCATATGCTTGGGGATGGATTCCCAAACTCGAAGAAGAGGAATAAGAAGTGTGGGGCCCTTGATCTCCTTCCCCTCATGCGCGAGAAGCTTTAGGTCCATGCGATATACCTTCTTGCTTACATAGGCTCCCATGCGCACCCTTTAGGCGTTGCCACCTTCTCCAAGAAGCACCTTCTTCTTCGATTAGCGGCAACACATAATATCCAAGCCTCCAGGCTTCTACACGTGAAACCCTAGCGGCAACGCATCATCCGCAACACACACTCCAGGGCGACTCTTCATTCCCTGGCGGTGCCACACATCTCGTCTCCTCATCGATGGTGCATTCTTCAGCGAGAGGTGGAACCCTATCACCTCGAAAGTCCTCTAGGTGGCATCGTGCAACCCCATGCCGCCTCTCCTCCTTCGCAACATTGCCATCCAGAAGCCCCAATCCTGTGCGGAGACAATGAAAGATGGGGCTAACATCTTCGTGCGTGAGAAAAAGGGTCCGATACCCTTTCATTTAAATGAAAGGGGGGCTGGTTTGGGCCCAATCGGGTTGTCATTGCATTTTAAATAGAGGGGGGGGGGGCTAATATTTAAGGCCGAGATTGTAGGTCCAACTGGACCTCGAGTTTTTGTTTAAAAAAGCGTACAAAAAAAAGAAAAATCCGTGCACAAAAGGAAAAAATAGCAGGAAGAAAAATTGAGAAGAAAGAATTGAACGACTTAAAAAATAGCCGAGAAAAAAATTGTTTGAGATTGATTTTCCCGATCTTCATATTTTCTCCCAACTTGGCCAAGTTATTATTTTTCGACTAGTATGGGAGAAAGGAGGAGCATTATGTAGAGTTCTACAGGTCAGATTTCAGATTCCCGGCCAGATTTCAAATTCTACAGACAGTTCAGATTCAGACTCTACACGTTCAGATTGTTTCAGAGTATGCAATCATCAGTTATGAGCTCCCCATATTTGATCTGGTCGGTTCAAGGCAAGGAAGGACGGACATATCGATATCGACATCATATCCATACAATGTCGATATCGATATATCGACGATATATCGGCGACATCCTGTATCCATTGTTCTATTTTGAGATGTCGATACCCGATTTATCCATATTGGCGATATATCGGTGACCTGTCGATACCGATATATCGCCGATATATCGACGATATATTGCGATATGGCGATCCCTGGTTCAAGGTTTTCATGTGATTCATAGGGATTCCAGAGTAGAGATCCCGATCTTTATGCCATTGTGGGCTAGGGTTTTCATGTGGTTTCATAAGGACTCTAGAGTAGAGATCCCATTATTTGAGCCAGTACGAGAGAGACCTAATTCTCCGACGAGGAGACTTTCAGACTATATTCTGCAACGACTGTGGACTCCGACGAGGATGTTTCCATGGACTTTTTTCAGTTCGTCCTTTCAGAGAGATGGAGCAGTTGCATGCCAGAGTTCTCCAGGTGGAGACTCATTGCAGTTTTAGTGACTCTAACAGACGCAGTACAGAGCACATGTTCTCCGATGAGGAGACTCAGTTCAACTCACACTCCAACCCTTTAGTTCCTCCTCACCAACACGACATGAGAAGCAACGTCTTCGACAACGATCGACAGTAGAGTATGCGTTGAGTTGATATTGTCTGTAGTGCCTTGTATTGTGAGTTTGAGATTTCTTTCTATGTGTCCAAGCTGAGTATTGCATGCTCCAACTTGAGGGGAGTGTTGGAGACTGGAGTATATGCGCCACATGTAGTGATGGATAATTGGATCCCTCTAGGGTTCAATTACCACATCCAGTAGTTTAGTTCCACATCTATTATTTGTGGGACTTCAAGACTCGGGGGGGGGGGGGGGGGCGATATCAGAAGCCCCACACCCATTGCATCAGATGAGAAACTTCAACAGAAGAATCAACCCTTTGAGGCATTCTCCTGTAGTTTCATCCTGCTTCTCACGGAGTAGTGTTCTACATTAAATCTCCGGTGTTCTTCTTGTTTATTATATTTCTCTGATATTATGCTTCAACATTCTTGATTTCTTACACATTGCAAGGGAGAAAACCATAGTAATTGTGTCCTAACAGTTTCTTGTGGGTCATTTGTTTTTCTCTCTGTTATATGAAAAATGGAGGGTTGGGTACAATTTGTATGGGACGATCATGGGATAGACTGATCTAAAATCATTATCCATATTTCCCAAAACATGATTGTACACTCCCTCTTAAGTTGAACATAGATGTCAATCATATAGAGCTTGTCCATATGTAACTCATATTGCATCATGTGAAGACCCTAGGTAAATATGTCGGTAACTAAGATTTTGTTGATATGCTTTGAATCCTAACCTATCTGTATAGTGTTCATAACTCACACATCATGGAAACACTGAAATAGTAAATCAAATTCACATACAATTGGTGTTCATCGTATGAACACTAATACAATGCACAACAAATTTTTTATTGCAAAAGCATATGGTATATGAAACCTTTCCAAACCATTTCGCATAATCACACGAGTGTTTAGGAATGCCCGTTGAAACATGAGTCTCTAATGGAAGAGACCTTCCGAATCAAGTCGGATCCTGCATTGCTTCTCTCGTAGACGTGATGATGACCCACGTTGCTTCCTATGAACTAGATATCTACTTATCCTTGAAGTTGTCCACGCAAAATAGAGATTAAGTAGATTTCTATCTTCTGATTTCATCCCACGAAATCGAGTCTTTCATGTGCTTGAAGTGCGAAGAAGGCATCTTCTCTCACGATTGGCCAATCCAATGTTGAAGAAAAAGAGAGGGCGACTAGGGTTTGTTGGAGGAGTTGAGGTGGACATCCAAAAGAGAATTAAAGACTCTCTTTTTTCTTTTATTCTCAAGGTAATTTCGTAGCTCTCTCAGAGATGAATGAATGGAATGAATTAAAGGGAAGCACCTCCCTTTTATACCGTGGTGGATGTCTCTTGTGGAGTCCTACTCCTAAAGGGGATGTCCACCGTAGTTACCCTTTGATTTGATTTGAATGCCCAAGATTGATTCCTAATCGTTCATGTAATTGACGATTAATATGTCAACATTATCATTCAAAACAAATCAAAAAATAAGAGTCCTAATAGGAGTTTGGAGGAGCCAATCAACTTGGCTCCACCAACCATGGTGGACATCCTTGGTGAACCCACCATGCAACTCTCTTATTTTAATTTGAATTAGAACTTGGCTTTTAATTCTAATTATCAATTAAATATAAATATTAGGAGATTTATAGAATCATCCTCCCCCATGTGCTTTGAAAATACTATATGAATCATATTCATATAAATATTAATTATTATAAATATATATTCATATCAATTAATGTCTAATAATGTGAATCATATTCACATAAACCCTTGAAAGTAATAAAAGTTATTATTATGATTTTAATATCTCAATATACGAATCCTAATCCAATTAAGACTTGTAAATATCTATCTCTGATATTTGGAGATAATGTCGGAAGATCATATTATCCATATATAGTGACTTGAAATTTGGATATCCATCCAATTTCAGAGTTAAATTATTTATGACAAGACCATTTGGATCTACTTCCGACTGGTCCCATTTCCATTTCCATCTCGAAATGTTTCGCTCTATTTGAGCTCAAAATGGGTCAAAAAGTGACGTCAGTTCCATTTCCATTTCCAACCATTTATCCTAACCATTTGGAGCTCAGAAACGAGTTTTGGAAGTGAGACCATCTCCATTTTTATTTCGAAAAGATTCACTCTCTATTTGAACTCAAAAGTGAACCACACAAATGAGCTTAATGATGCAGGTCCTCAATCATATAGCCATCAAATGGAGTTATTAAATCTATCTGGTTTCTGAAAATTAGTAGTACAACTAATTAGAAGGTCTAAGATGACTTGACGTAGCCCTAAAAGGGCTGACGACAAATTTTGAGGTACTGGATGCACCTGGAGGCACCTTTCGAGGTGTTGTTGGTGCCCGATGATGACCTAGAAGGGCTGGCGTTACCTTTGGAGGTGCTATCGACAATCGATGATGGTCGTTAAGGCCCAAGGAAGGGCTGACGACACCTGACCTAGAGCTGGTAACGACCTATGAGGTCCATGGTAAGGATTGGTGGCACACGATGAAGCATGAGGAAGGGTTGGCAATGCTTAGCAGTGGGGAAGCTATCTTGTGGTTACACAGAGATGCCTGGCGCAGACCCTAAGGTGCAAGGAAAATCCCGCACGAGCGTGCCTGGTGGTGGCTGTGGAATTTTGGTTAAAACAACGCTCTAGGAATGTTGCTATGATACCATGTGGAGAAGAGAATGGATCGTTTTGTTTATACCATGAGTCTAGGATGTCTCCTAGAGAGAAGCACTAGAGAGGAAAAAGGGGAAAATACATATATGACCCCGAAGGATTACATGACTCAAATAAAATAGAAAATACAATAACTCTAGCATGAATATGTGAACATGATTCACATTATTAACAATTAATTAATATGGATAGAGGTCTATTATAATTTATATTAAAATGATTATGATTCATATTCTATTAGGACATATGTGAATGTGAATCACACGAATTAATTAAATTACATGATAGATGTCTTCTCGATGTTGCATCATCTTTTTCCTAAAAAATAAATTCTTAAATGTAAACTAGATTTTTATTTTTGGGCTAATGAATTAGATTCATTCTTGATTGTATGATCATTGTAATTGTCCATAATGGTTGATGGGAATTAATTATTGATTAGAATAATTAATTCCATAACTTAATAACCATGAGAATGTGAATTGGTTGTAATGAGAAATTGAAGAGAATTTCTCTTCATGATCTCTATGGTGGACGTCCACCATAGAGAGAGCGCTACGACAACAACAACGAAGCCTTTTCCCACATTAAATAGGGTCGGCTAAAAATGGCAAAGCATTCTCCTACTATAAGAAAGGTCAACTATATGGATTCTTACTCAAATCCATGTTGAAAGATTCGACTATTTCTTATGCTGGTTGTCGACTACATAACGTAACCCCCACAAGGGAGAGGGGGGGATTTGAACCTTAGTTTTTTTGGGTTGTAGGCACATTGCACTACCACCAGACAATTTAAGCGGGCATACCATGGAAAGAGCAATGAGAGAAAATTGTTGTCTCTGTTATCCTCTTCCATTAATTCAAGATTTCAAATTCAAATTATGGTCCTATTTCTATTTGAATTTAAATTCAATTTAAGAAGAGATAAAGTAGAAAGAGAGGGCTCTCTTTCTCTCTCTCTCTCTCTCCATTTTGGATGTCCATGCATGTCATTAGACTCCATCATGGTTGTTGTCACGGGGTCAAAATCCTGCTTTCGATTTCGATCTATGCGGCATTAGCTAACCCGTAGCTAAACAACCTTTTTGAGTAGAATAGTCACGGACACGTTCTAACTCTTCTCGAACTCCTGCTTCCTCACGTACCGACGCTCCAACACAAGCACGGGCACAAACTCTTGAATCGCTCAAGAACACTCTTATGAATTCGCTCAAGAACACAACAACGTGATCACACAAACATGGGCACACAGCTTCTTCTCTTATTAGAAATGGGGACTCGCTCTGGAGTGGGGTGTATGACACTCTACACTTGTGTGTACACTGTGTGTTACAAATAAGCCAACACGTCTCCTTTTATACAAGACTCAAGGCAACCCAAGGGACACTCATTATTACGTTTACAATAATGACACATAATGACACAAGAGATCCTTCGAGTTCTTCAACAACCCTTCGTGTTCCGCAGCAACTCTTCGTTTCTCGTCTCTTCGATTCCCTCGTTGTTCTTTCATCTTCCCGCACGGTTGATGCCACATCAACTGCCCAGTCATCAACACAGTCGCGATCCAAAGCTTGCTGATGCAGCTTTGTCATAATTCATTGAGTGCCACCGAGCACCCGATCTTGTGTCAAAGGGAACCCACGGCCTCCAGACTCTCATGTAGTAAATCCTTCCTTAGCGTTCTGCGTACTAAGGAGAAGTCCCCCAGAATTTCGCTACTGTGGCCTTCAAACCACTCTCTTATGTGTACTACCGAGCATACTCGACAATGCTCGTACGCAGCACTGTAATGCTCCATGCCTTTGTGGATCACCATGCATCGATACCGATACCGTGTGCCTTCGTGCATACGCCTATGTAATCATACCACATTGCTCCTTAATGTACACTGCTTCACTGCATAATGCCCTTTTACGCTCGCGTACGTACCCGCTGCGTGCATCACCGTCATGTCTTGCAGTGCTGCTTGTACTCACTGCTCGCATTGCTATAAGCTCCACGACATTCTGCTACCGAGCTAGTGTCCGCGTGACGATTCTCAATTATAACGTACGGTTGAGCCTCCATATTACCGTGGATAACCTTCGTAATACCCATGCATTTTTAGACTTCTCTGAAAGTCCAGCTTCATGAATCATTCTCGAGCATCCAACTACTGTGTTTGCACGATCATTCTCGATCAAGGAATTTGAGGGTGTGACAAGCCTCCCTTACCTGAAAAATCAGTTGTCCTGAACTGAGCATTTACTCTTCAGTTGGTGTCCCGTCACGATCCTTGGTCCGCTGTGCACTTCCTGGTGCTGCTTAGGAAGGGTGGTGCACGCTTGCACCGCCTCCCTTCCTGCATCTGCATCTGTTCTTCTTACGAGCAAGGAAGGAAATATCGATATCGATATCGTTTCGATACAATGTTGATACCGATATATCGCCGATATATCGGCGATATATCGACGCATATCGTCGAAACCCGGTATCCATTAGGCATTTTCTCCTGTCGATACCCGATATCGTCCATATCGACGATATATCGGTGCGACGATATATCGCGATATGGCGATCCCTGCTCACGAGCCACTGCGTCCCTCTATGACTTGACCTTCATCGTGAGAAATGGAGCTTCCTTGTCAGCTCCTGTTCTCAGTGTATCCCTCCTGGATACAACAACTTCATCATTGGTGTGTGGTAGCTCCTACTCCACATGTGGAGTACTCGCCTCCACATTCGCTCGTTGTCGATCTCGATCGTTCCCTGTGGACGTACCCGTATCCGGGGAAATGAACACCTCCTGCGCTCCGAGCATGTTCGGTATCTTGCCTCCTGCAAGATCGTTGGTGGTGTGGTTCCTCACCACTTCACCTCCATGGACGTGTCGCCTCTTATCCATATTGCATCGTCCTCCGGAGCTTTGCACCGTCTTCTCGTGCACGGATGTTCTCCTATCCATGGCTTTGGTTGTGTGTCTCCAGCACACCGGTTGGTGCTCAGCACGCACCTGCGCACTCCTGCGTATCCTCGATCGAGCCTTGGCGCCTCCGAAGCTCTCTATTATGGAGTTTTCTCCCTCCATTGAATTCGAAGATCTAGCTCGAAGTGTTGTGAGGCGTACCTTATACATAGCACTGATTGCTCCCAAGCGTACCTCACTTTCTTCTTCTTCCTCCTCGTCTGCATGAAGAGAATTCAACTTCTCCTTCTTTGGGCACTCTCGCGCCCGATGCGGTCCATTTCATATAAACCACCCATTGCTCTTGGGTTGTTTCCTCTTCTTAGAGTACTCTCGTTCCTCCATTGGTGGATCCTGGGCAACGCCTTTGCCCTTGTCCTTCAACCATGCCTTTAGCTTGAGGTGAACACATTCTCTTCAGCCTTGTGGTCTAATTGGCATGGCCTCAAATTTCAGCGAAATTCAGTCGAATTTCTGTCGAATATTGATATCCTGTCGAAATCAAAATTCGATCGAAATGGTCGAAATGATCGAAATATGAGGGTCATAGAACAAAAAACGATCGAAATTTCAATCGAATTTCGACCGAAATTCTGTTTGGTCAGTCACCGAAATGGTGACCGTAAATGACGTTTAAAGCCTTGCTGGTTGGGCACCGTAGCCAACCAACGTATCCGCCACAATGATTGCTGAATGCAGGTCCTTCACTCCCTACCTCCGTAGTTCAGCCTACGCCCAGCTCTGCAATCCGATCATGAAGTTGATCAGCTTGTCCTCTTTGGACATCCCCTTGATATCCAGCAGCAAAGACGTGAACTGCTTCACGTACTCACGAACAATGCCTGTCTGCTTCAGGCGTCGAAGAGCCTCCCGTGCTACCCACACAGTATTCTTTGGTAGGAACTGCGCTTTCAGTTCCGTGACTAGATTGTCCCACCTGGAGATCTTTGGTCTTGCCTCGTTTGCTGCACGGCTCCTCCAATATAACTTGGCGTCGTTCGACATGTACATCGATGCTAAGCCGATCTTTTCGGCTTCCTTCGTCTTGATCGACTCGAAGTAAACTTCCATATTCCACAGGAAGTTCTCCAAATCCTTGGCACTCTGCATACCTGTGAAGGGTTTGGGTTCGAGTACCTTGCATCGCTGCACCTCCGTGGAGCTCCTGCTATTCGCCATCAGGGCCTCAAATGTCGGATTTCGGTTTCGTTTCGGTAAGCCCAGAAAAGGAATTTCGGTGGAATTTCGGTGGAATTTCGGTGAAATGGTCGGAAATTGGGAAAACGACTTGAAAACTCATTTTTTTCAAAATTTAAGATTTGTAATGTTGTTTAATCAATAAAAGAGGCATAAATACAAGTTTTTTTGCTTATAATAAGATGTTATAATGTTCAGTACCTTAAAATAATGATTTCGGTCATCATATCAATGACCGTCCAGAGTGAAATTTCATATTTCAGTACACGGTTAAATTTTGGCATTCAATTTTTCTATCAATTCTCAAAAGAATAATAATATTTTTATTTAAAAATAAAACAAGACACACACACAAACACGAATATTTTAACATGTATGCCAAAATAAATGCATAGTAGAGTTTGTGATCGTAAAATGTATGTTATACGAGACTTGGAATTTGGAAACTTGGCTCTCCAAGACTTAAGTTTGGTTGTGAATTGTGACTTGTGAAGTTGTGAGATGGAATGAGAACATATACATTATATTTATTGGGTTTAAATAGGACCCTTAATGGCCTTATTTATTACAATGGTGGTTGGAATAGTGGCTTATATTGCAATGGTGGTTGAAATAGTGACCTATAAATTTCATTTAGTGACCAAATAGTACCTATGAATATCAATAAGTGGCCTAGGCATGACATATGGTGACCTAGAACAATTTCAGTCGAAATGGACCGAAATGGACCGAAATGAACCGAAATTCCATCGAAATTCCACCGAAATCCGAGAAATCTGTGAACAATTTCCACCGAAATGGACCGAAATGGACCGAAATGACCGAAATGACCGAAATTCGACCGAAATTTCGGCCGAAATCCTGGAAACAGATATTATACATGGTTTCGATGTCGGTATCGCCACGAAACCGAATTTCGACCGAATTTCGGTCGAAATTCGCCGAAATTTAAGGCCATGTTCGCCATAGCCTTCTTGATGAGGGAGATCTCACTACGTAGATCCTCTATCATTATACTAACGCCTCTAGTTTGTCCTCCAAGGACTTGATCTGCTCCACTAAGCGTTGAGTCTCGTCCCCAACATCCGATCCTTCTGAAGAACGGTACTCTAAGATGGCGATGCGGTGGGCATGAGTCCCAATAGTGGACTCCACTTCAGCCATCGCTTACTCCAGTGCTGCAACACGCTCAGTGACACCCACCATCTTTGCTCCGTTGATTGAAGATGAACTTGCACCAATAAGTTTCTTTGCTCCCACGATCGATTGCACCGACGATCGCTCTTACTTTGCCTTCTTTCTTGGCACGAACAAGCTTTGTGATCTGCTCCTTTGCTCTGATACCAATTCGTACCAACAAATTATATCACAAACCGTGCTCTGATATCAATTATCACAGGGTCAAAATCCCGCTACCGATTTCGACCTGTGCGGCGTTACCTAACCCGTAGCTAACCAATCTTCCTGAGTAGAATGGTCACGGACATGTTCTAACTCTTCTCGTACTCTTGCTTGCTCATGTACCGACGCTCCAACACAAGCACGAGTACGAACTCTCGGATCCGTTCAAGAACACTCTTAAAAACTCGCTCAAGAACGCTCAAGAACACAACAATGCAATCATACAAGCACGTGCACAAATCTTCTCTTATTGGAAGTGGGGACTCATTCTGGAGTGGGGTGTATGACACTCTACACTTGTGTGTACACTGTGTGTTCACAAATGAGCCACCACGTCTTCTTTTATACAAGACTCAAGGCAACCCAAGGGACATTCATTATTACATTTACAATAATGATACATAAAGACATAAGAGACCTATTGAGTTCTTCGGCAACCCTTCGCATTCCGCAACAACTCTTCGTCTTCTCGTCTCTTCGACTCCCTCGTTGGCCTTTCGTCTTCTCGTACGGTTGACACCACATCAACTGCCAAGTCATCTGCACACTCGCGCTCCAACGCTTGCTGATACAGCTTTGCCGTAATTCACCGAGTGCCACTGAACACCCCATCTTGTGCCAAAGGGAACCCACGGCCTTCAGACTCTCGTACGGTAAACCTTTTCTTAGCATTCTGCGTGCTAAGGGGAAGTCCTCCAGAACTCCGCTACTGTGGCCTCCAGACCACTCTCGTACGTGTACTACCGAGCATGTTCGATAATGCTCGTACTCTGCACCTACAATGCTCCATGCCTTTGTGGATCGCCATGCATCGATATTGATGCCGTATGCCTTCATGTGTATGTCTATGTGATCGTACCACATTGCTTCTTAATGCATATTGCTTCACTGCATACCGCCCTTCTACGCTCGCGTACGTACCCGCTGCGTGCATCCACCGTCATGTCTTGCACTGCTGCCTGTACTTGCTGCTCGCACTGCTACAAGCTCCACGACACTCTGCTACTGAGTCAGTGTCCTGTGTGATGCTTCTCCCTTTAATGTACGGTTGAGCCTCCACACTCCTGTGGATCACCTCCGTAATACCCATGCATTTTTGGACTTCTTCGGAAGTTCAGCTCCATTGATCATTCTCGAGCATCTAGCTACCATATCTGCACGATCATTCTCGATCACGGAATTTGGGGGTATGATAGTTGTCCACTTCCCTATAAAAGAAGGGCTACATGTTCCCTTCTCATTAATTGATTTAATTGAGTTGAAAGGATTTCCACTTTTAAGTCCTAAAGGAGAAAGAGAAGGAAAATCATTGAGAATTGTTCTTGTAGAAAAATAGAATGCGGAAGCGGAATCGGAAATAAAGATAGAACAATAAGAACAAAGATTTTAACGTGGAACCCTACTCCAGAAGGAGCGGGATGAAACCACGGGAGAAGCCCCTGAATTGGGCGTTTCTTCTATTGAAGTTCTCAATGAGTACAGGGGGTGTGGGGCTGCTTATATAGCCCCACGGACAGACCCAATAGTGACCGCTCCCCCATGTGGTACTAAACACATGGGTGGGCTCTTTTCTTTTCCAACACTCCCCCTCAAGTTGGTAGCTGGGACAGCTGCAACTTGCAACAATAAAGAAAAATATACACCAATACATCTTCACTTGAAATCACCACAATAAACGTATGTATCCGCAACTGGTAGACATACCCGCTTGCTGACGGGTATATCAGGTCACCGGAACGTATCTCTGTCATGCCTGGAAGGTCACCGGACTGTCTCTGTCGTGCCTGCATGGTCACTGGATCTCTGTCTCAGTTGTGCCTGCGGGTCACCGGACTTTGTCTCCGTCGTGCCTTGTAGAAAACAAATCCAGTGCGGAGTCGATGTCGAGGATAGAGACACCACGACGAAGATCGATGCACAGTGAAGATGGCTTGATATTCTGTGAAATCCGGAGTGTTTGGTCTGCCAGTCAATGATGTAGGATGCATATGGTTTTTACTCCCCCTTTCTCCCAAACTTGTGAGAATATTGAAAATAATAGACAAGTTGGGAGAAACAAACATGAATCACATTTTTTTATGCGTACGACTTTTTTCCTTTTACGCGACTTTTTTTCGATTTTTTTTGTATGCGTACGGCTTTTTCTTGTACGCGCCTCTTTTTCTTTCTCTCTTTTTTTTTCGGCTTTTACTTCGCACAATCCTGTTTTTCTTTCTTTTTTTCTTTCTTTTTTTTCTCTCATTTTTTTGAAAAATGCATACGACCCCTCCTTTTTTTTCTTAACTCACGGCAAGCCCCTCATATAATTTTTTTTCGTAACTCACGACCTCTCCCCATATTTTTTTTCGCGGCCCAAACCTTTTTTTTATATAACCTATTACAGCCTAACAAAAAACCCCTTGCCCCATTTTTTTGGTTGGCCGCATGCCCTTGGGCCAACATAAAAAATTTTTGTTTTAATAAAGGATTGCATGCGGCCATAGGGTTTCCATAAACCCTCTCTTTTTTTTAATGTCGCCGCCCCACTGGGTTCACCGCACATCTGGTGCCGCCGCGCGCATTTGAAGGGAAGGCGGGAATGACCGCCTGGATTGCGCCGCCGCGAGGAAGAGGGGTTCGGCCTGATGTTGCCGTCCGCGCGATTGGTGGTGGCACGCGCCGTCATGGATGAAGGAGTGAGCGACGCCACCCCTTGAACAGCAGCGGGAGCTCCGCCTGGAGCTTGGGGCTCCTGCACGGCGAGGAAGACCACCGCCTAAGAGCGGCAAGGGCTGTGCCGCCTGAAGCGTGCGATGCGCGTGGAGTTGATGCGCCTGGAGCGCGCCTGTGGAAGGAGATCAGGGCGGCGTTGGTGTATGCTGCCTGGAGCATGCGAGATCGAGAGAGGGAGGCCACCATGGCCTAAGGGCCGGCGCCGCCTGGGTGCTTGGAAGTTGCCGCCGCCGCTCGATGGGAAGGGACTCGTCACACGAAGAAGACAGGAGGGCGCATGTCGCCGACTGGAGTGAGGCGCTGCCGCCCACTTGGAGGCCCTGCGCGCGGAGGTTGGAGAGTCGCGCCTGCTAGGGGCCTGGAGGTTGCGGCATCAATCGTGGGAGGAGGGGGGGCGATATCGCTGGAGGATAGCTCGCCGCCATGAGATATCAGTACGCGATTGGGATGCGCACAATGCCACACCAGGAACGGGGCTTGATGGGGATGATAAATTCAATGTAATAATCTCCAAGAACTACAAACAATTCTCAAACAAACAATGAACGAACATAAACAAAAATCCTCGAGAATCGACCCGCTCTGATACCATGTAGAAAAATAGAATGCGGAAGCGGAATCGGAATCGGAAATAAAGATAGAACAATAAGAACAAAGATTTTAACGTGGAACCCTACTCCAGAAGGAGCGGGATGAAACCACGGGAGAAGCCCCTGAATTGGGCGTTTCTTCTATTGAAGTTCTCAATGAGTACAGGGGGTGTGAGGCTCCTTATATAGCCCCACGGACAGACCCAATAGTGACCGCTCCCCCATGTGGTACTAAACACATGGGTGGGCTCTTTTCTTTTCCAACAGTTCTCAATATATTTTTCTTACCCATCACCCTATATTCTATCGAAACCCTAGTCGTCCACCAATATAGCCTCTTTCTTCCTCTCCTTTGGTTCAAGCAATTACAAGACGATCCACCTTCTTCTTCGTGATTCATGTATGTGTAGAAAGTTTTGATTTCGTGGCGATGAAATCACACGGTAAAGATCATCCTAAATCTCTATTTGCGTGGACAACTTGATGGGCAAGATCTCTCAAGTTTGCGAGAAGTGACGCGACTCATCATTGTGCACGAAGTGTAACTATCCGTCGAATTGGACTTAAGTCAGAAGGTTTATTCTTTTAGAGATTCACACTTCAAAAAGCTATTTTTCTATACTCTTGTGATATTATGAAACTATGCGAAAATCGTTTGTGGTTTCACATCCGAAATCAAATTTTTTATATACGATTGTATCGGTGCTTATACGATGAACACATTATTCTATGAATTTGATTCCTTTATTATGCGTTTTCATGATGTGTGACGTCTAACATCCCTTTAATATGGATATGGATCTTTTATCGGCTCATGAGTAACTAGTAGGCATATAAGCTCCCGACGAGGCACTTTGCATTAATACCATTACTTATATGACACAAAGTACATTTATATTTGTACGACTAGTCGGTGACTCGGGTCTTCTGTATGATTAGAATTACGTGCCATTGATCATGTTGAATATGATGCATGATAGTTGATGATTGAAGGAGTTCGATCGATGATACAATACATTTGATAATACAATCCGAAATCGGATCTGCAGTTGGAGTAAGGATGACATTCTTCTATGTAGACTAAAAATTCGACAGATGCTTTTAATGCAAGTTCTTTTAGGAATACATATTTGTGGTTGTCGAATTAGTCGAGTTAAGGAAATAACTTGACGAAATCGAGATGAGGTAAAGGAATTACATCACTGGTTATCATCGTTGTTGTATCAAAGCATGTTATAAATCCAATAATGTAAATACACTTTTGGACAAGGTATGAAACTCTGAGAGAAGACAGCGCATATTTTAGGTTGTTGAAGTCTTCAAGTTTGAAGGATGCACGTATAGGAAATACTTGAGGTTGGTGCAATCTTAGTAGAGAGTATTCCGTGACTTTTTCATTCCGAGAGAATGATAAAATACGCCGGATATTAATGGTTCCGCTCAAAAGAAGTTGAATGAGACTTAATTGGATCAAATTTCAGTTAACAGACCTGATCACTAAACGATTTAGAAATTAATCCAAAGGACCTTGGATTAAGTAAAGATACAGTCCAATGTCCAACATCTTGGTTCAATCATTTAAATGATTGTTATATATAATTACATATTTGGTTTGGTATTAGCCATTATACATGGATACATAATCTCCCTATTAATATACCCAATGATCCATGTTTGTTGCACATGAACATTCCCAATTTGACTAGGCACCTTAAAATTTAAGAATATAGATTCATTGAATAATGAATTCTAACATTGTAAAATATGTGAGCATGATTTACAGAATCATGAGTTTGAAATGTGAATTGGATTCACAACTGACTCTAGGTGTTGATTGGAATAATTGGTTTGCGTTGGACCTTGATCAGGTTGGACGTCCACCCTTGTATCAAAAAAGGGGTGGGCAGCCCTAGGTTTTAGAAAAAACCTAGGCTTCCCACCTCTCCCCTTTCCTCCTCTACATAGGTCTCGTGCACCCTCTCTAATTGGCAAGCCACCTTCCCCTTTATGGCTGGTGCATGCTTGGATTGTGTGACTGAGAACCCCTTACACGAGACAATTACAACGATTATACACACCACAATACAAAGGATCTAAAGAGTCAAATATCAAGCCATTAGAAAGAAGGTATCAGACAAATCATCCCCACAAGTCTAAGAAATATCCACCCCATAAGTTTATATGAACCCGCCAGGCCATCTTTCCCGTGATTTTCTCCCTCTCGCAGAAATGATAATAATGATACACGTTCCAGAATTTTAGGATTAACTCGAGAGTATTTCCATATATAGATGGCTACATTTCTACTGTTTTTAAAGAAAGTCTAGGAGATCCCACCACTCTTTAAACTCTGATGGTTTGTATAAACCTGCCATCCAAAAAGATTACAACCTCAAATAAAAGAGTACATGATTATAGGGTTAGCTCAAGTCAAGTAAGTTGTCAAACTTATTCAGTCTTGTATATTGTTCATTTCTAAAGAACATAACTTAATTCTGTGTCCTTGACAGAAAAAAAGTGGATCCAGATTCCCAATACTTCTGCAAAGTTGCTATCAAAATAGCATGCTCTATATGAATTTCTTCTTATTGTTTCAGCTACATACTACATAAGTATGCCAACGAGGATGTCTCTCTTGGTTCCTGGTTGATCGGCCTTGATATTGAGCATATCGATGATCGAAGCCTCTGCTGCGGAAGCCTTCCTGGTGAGTGAGTACTTTGGGAGTTCAACAGATCACCAGCAACATTTCACAATATAATACTTCTTTACAAACTTTGCATGATAAAAAAAACCTTCTTGATTATATTACTTGGTCGACAGATTGTGAATGGAAGGCACAAGCAGGGAATCCCTGTGCAGCTTCATTTGACTGGAGCTGCAGCGGCATATGCAATTCCGCAGAGCGGATGGAGGAGGTTCACCAACGGTGTGGAGAAGGTAAGGATGCAGTGTGGCACACGGTGTTATGAGCTACGCAGGTGCATTTCTGGATCACTGTGCGCGGCTACATTCCCATTCATGGAATGCAGGGAGGTTCCCCAAGTTTGCAGTGGGCTGTGGCTGATGTGCTTCTAGGAACCATGTTAACACAGTGTTTTGTGGATTCTTACAAAGAAAGAACTTCTAATTTAACGGAACATCTGATCCTTAATTTTCTATTTGACATGCTAATGGCTATATGGTTGTTTGGTGCACATACTTTTTTTTAATAATAGGCCTGATATCGGGGGTCCAGAGCATCCCCATTGGGATTCGAACCCGGTTCCTTTAAAGTGGAGGCACACTGCTCTACCACCAGACCTCTCCTTGGGTTCTTGGTGCATATGATTCACAATGCATGGACGCAAAATGGGCTGTGGACCTGTTCGACTTCAGTCTTAATGGCTGTCAGTTGCATTTTATTTTGTTTTTTGGGAGAGGTAGAAATCCAACGAGCACAATCTCCAGACAGCATTGATGAACGTTATGACACTCAACAGGTATCATGGTGCCCTAAAATTCAGTAAATTCTACTGAAATGGAGACTGCTTGATGACTTTGTATTTAGTCTTTTACCACTTAGGTTTGGAGAATTTGGGAGGGTGTGGTTCAATGTAAAACCTTGTGCCTGGTTTTCCATTGAGCATCGATAAAAAGATTTATTTTTTTGTTGACGATAACACCAAAAAAACCGGAGTGGGCTCCGCCGACCGAAATCTACTAAATAAATCATATCTTGCTAGTACAATTGCTGTATCCTCTTTGCCTGCACATACTCATTGATTTTGAATAAAAATGGACTTTTTCTCTTCTTTCGCAAAGGCGTGGGTGGAGCTCAGTACCACCGGTCATCGAGAATGTCCTCTATTCCATCCCCATATATAATAGGGAATCCTCTCTAATATATTGGGTTCTTCTAATGGGGGTATAATTTCCTTTATTGTTGGGAGTGTGTTATAAGAAGGAAAATGGTTGGATACGGTCATGCAGATACAAATATAAGTATAATTATATCCTTATCCATTTTAAAATATGAGTGCAAATTCGAATATAAATAGTAGTGGATAAGAAAAATTTATCATCAAATATCTAAAAATGAATTTCAATATAAATAGAAATATTTTATAGATTGACATAAATTTACATGTTCAGGATGCTTTATTTCCGAGCTTAAAATCTTGGACGTTATTGAAAAAATTGATCCAGACAACTTGTTGGATTCGGATTCAAATGATCAAATAGTAGTATTGATAACTTATAACTAATTCTTCGTGAGTATTAGATGTGAGCATATGGTGTGGTTTTACAACACCCCTACCCAACACACATTCACGATGTCTTCATTGCGACATGCTTCACCACTTATTCCCAATAATAGTGTCGGTTGAACATTCTGGATAGCATTTTCCTCATCTTTTTGTAGAGGTGACTTTGTTCCCTTCAACTAGTAGAGGGAATTCACTCTGATATTATTTGCAATGTCATGGGCTTATGTGTTTGGACCTGTATCGAGGAAAATTTGCATCGACAACTTGTTGGATTTGGGTCAAAATGGATCTATCGACAACCACCTAAAATGCTTAAGCTTAAGTTGCCAAGTATTGATCCACACAACTTATAACTTACTCTCATATTTTGAGTATTAGATGTGAGACTATGTTGAGATGATACATTCACACAAAATTAAAGTATTAAATATATTCATTACAAAAATATATAAATAACGGTGAAGGAAGCCATTTAATTTGCTACATCTAGTTATAAATATACAATTATATTTGTACAATAAAATGAATATACAATATGAATAATTTTAAAAACGAAGTAATATCCATATATACATTGAGTTTAAAATAAAAGCGAATATGAATATAAAAAATCTATATAGAACGTGTACAGAGTGGATCGATACAAACATGTCCATATTTGTTTTCATGCATTGCTGATTTGGTTTTGTTTTCACACATCTTTGCTGTGCATCGTTAATTTGGTTCCTTCAAAACCTAGAATCGGAACCTTATTGAAGCTGAATGCAAGCCCAAAGACTAGTTGTAGACCCTAGGCAGCTCATTCGGTTACAAGGACACCCTTCAATTTTCGTGGGTATCCTAGCAATTTGACCAGGTTGGGCATCACATTCCCCCTGTCATTCATCATGTCACAATTCTCTCTCTCTCTCTCTCTCTCTCAAACACACGTCCGTGAACCTTTGACATATGCAAAGAATGACAATAGTAGAAATGAAAATGCTAAGGTGGACGTGTCGATACACAGACACATACATGCAAAGATCAGATTCAGATTGATGCAATTGAAATGAAAGTTGGTGTAGCTCTGATCGAGGATAAGAAGTGAGAAAACAACTTGAAGTGATTTGACCATTTGCGAAGGAGGTCACCTGATGCAGTGGTTAGGAGATGCAAATTTTGAGATGTTGAGTCGGCTAAAAGTGGGTGAGGAAGGCCCAAGAACCAGTTAGGAGGCTGTACGAAGGGATCTTAGTTTTTTGGATCTAAGACCGAGAATGACCCAAGATAGATCTGAATGGACGCAAAAAATCCATGTAGACGACCCTACTTAATGTGGGAAAAAGCTCTGTTTTATTGTCTCTCAAAAACACACATGCACCATCTCAACACATAATTATTTTGCTCTCTTTATTTCTCTCTCTCTCTCCCCTTACTTTCACGTACTTTGTATACGTAACTATATAAATTACTTAATAAAATACACGAGATGCACTTAAAATGGATATGTAAAATTTGTAAAATGTTGTAGAATCTTGTAAAATGTGTAAATACTAATGTAAACTAGAGTCTTTATTGCATAATTTGTTATAAAATAGGGTTTACACACGAAAAGATGAAAAACAAACAACATTTAAAAAAAGGCTTTCTAGGTTAAAATGTAGCATGGATAGAAAGGTACGATTTAAAATTCACTAAATGTATGAGTTAAGTGCAAAGTTTTTCTTGCTGTCACGCAAGGACACAATTCTTGGATCAAATCAAGTCCTAAAAACTTGACAAAATCCTTTTGATCTTAAGATAAATGAGTACGCCTTAAGATTTTTTTGTAATATTTATATGCGTTTAAAGAGAACTAAAAATGCGAGAATGAAATCACCTTTATTATGCAATATTTCCTAAAAAACTTAAAAAATAGAAAAATGGATATTTTGGCAAAAAGTTATTTTTCTAGGTAGGCAATATTAAATGGCAAATGAAATACATTTTTACATTTAACCGATTTAAAGTTTAAATATTAATAGGAGTAAATTACAAAAAAGTCCTTGAACTATACACCTAATTTCAATATTATACATGAACTTTAAAAAGTAACAATGTGATACCCGAACTTTCAAATTTGTCTCAATGTGGCCCATGACTATTGAAATTTAAGGTTAAAATGACAAAATAATAAACTAAATTTCTATGGTGAAGGACCACATTGCGACAATTTTGAAAGTTGGGGTACCACATTGTTAATTTTGAAGTTCATGTATGACATTGAAATCAAGTGTATAATTCAGGAACTTTTTCATAATTTACTCTATTAATAAACAAAGGTTTATGTTTTTATGCAAAATCTAGGCAAACAATAACGAAAATGGATGGATTTTTTTCATAGAAAATATATGAATGTAAAATACACCTACGGTAACTTTATTATATTTTTACCAAAAAATGTAAATTGGATTTTTTTACTGAAAAAGGAAAATATTATTTATTTAATTTTTAATAAATAAGAAAGCATTATATTTTTGCAAAACAAAATTCTTTGTCGTGTAGAATTTAGAGGGTAGAAATACAATTTTCAATTTCGCAAAATATTCTGTTTAGAATTAGTTCGAATTAATTATTCTAATCAAGAAAAAATTTTTAACACATGGCACATCATTTAAAAAGATTTTTGGGCACGGTGTAGCATGCAATTCAAGGCATGGTTGGTGGTTTTTGAGAATTTTTTATAAGGGATTGAACTACTATGACTTAATCAACGTAAATTGGGGAAAATACATTATTTTCACCTTTTAAATTTTAATAAATGAACTGGTGGGTATTGCTTTCTGATTAAATTATCAATAGATAGAAAATTAAATGTCAAATATTACACAATTTTTTGGAGTTCAAAAATAATAAAATTCATGGTCCAAACCATACATAAATACACGAGTCTAATTGCAAAAATAAATAGAATACAAATGTTTGAAATGTAGTAGATGGAATTAACTGCAAGGGTTTTCTTTTACAACTATGATGTTATGGCCCTCTTAGGTCCGGGGGTGTCGCATACTATCGGTTATATAACTTAAGACATGAATCATAAATGTGAAGAACTTGCATACATACTTTGACTAGAGACAAATATAATCTATATGTCCAGGTTTGTACAATTGACAAACCATTAGGTCGACGACCTAGCCAAGTCTTATATATCAGTGAATTGTTCTGCATATGAGGATATATGAGATGTATGATCCTTTGAAAGAATAATGCACTAGGAGACAAAGCTCAATCATCATATATTGCGATCAAACAAAGTTCCATGTATGGTTGTCTTGTTTATGAAACAAGGCATAAATTTGAAAATTTCAATATATGTTGTTGGGAATCATATGATTGATATTGTCGACCAATGATCAATTAAGAAATATATTGATATCCTAGAAGGATAAAACAAAATAAAGGTTTGAACTTTGAGTTTACCAAAGTCTTCTAGTACGTAGGATGTTCAAGTATTGGGAATATTTTAGGTTAATGCACTCATAATAGATTATACATCGTGACACTTCCATTTTGAGGGAGTAATGGAAACTAATGGATTTTAGTGACTCTATTTTGTGGCTAATTGAGTGATAATTATTAGATTGATTCTCATTTCACTAAACCCATTTTTGATATCCATTTCTATATCAAAATGTTGGAAGTAGAACTCACTTCCATAACTCATTTCTAAGATCCAATGATTTAGACATGTAAAAAGGAAATGTCACCATTTCTATAACACATTTATGAGATACACATCATGGAGACATTGAAATAGAAAACAGATTCTAACAATCGAAAAGCACGCGACTGAAAATACCTAGAGTTTTTTAATCTTGATAATGGATATCTAGTTTTCAAGTCACTATACATGGATAGTATAATATCCTTGATATTGTCTCCAAGTATCTATGTTGCTCAGGAGCCATATATTGAGAAATCAATACCATGATAGTAATTGTTGTTATCATTGATATTCAAATATGCAGATATATTTCACATATTGGATATAAATATGAATATAGATTCTTAATAATAAATATTTATAATATATTAAAAACATATGTGAATATGATTCACAAAATTCAATGTGAATTGGATTTGCATTTTATTTTGGACTTAAGAACTGAATTCATTTGTTGGGAGGGTATTTTTTTATAAATCTTCCAATATTGGCATTTATAATTTAATTAATTAAGTGATAAGTTAAATATCAGGTCCTTACTAAAATTGAAATAAGTGAGAGAGAGAGAGAGAGAGAGAGCCATGTGAACATCCACCATGTTTGTCATGTGGATGTCTACCATGCATGCCATGTGAATGTTAGAGGTCAATTGGTTAGCCTCTTTCCTTCTTGGTTTAGGACCCCCTTAGTTGATTTTAGTTTTAGATGGTGATGTTGGCTAATTAATTGGCTAACAACTTGAAGGATTAGGAATCCATCATAGCCATCCAAAGTGAGATCATGTGACCACATTAGTGGACTTCCCCATGGAGAGTAGGACTCTCCATGGACGTCCACCATTGTAATTGAAGAGGGGCTCGACCTCTCTTTCCCTATTCATTCATTCAATTCCTAAGAGTGTCTCTCATAGTCTTGAAGGAAAATAAGAAGATAAGACTTCTTTTACCATCTACATGCTATCCACACCAAAATCCTAGCCTTCCACCATATTGCCTTATTCTTCCTCTATGTTGGCTTTACCAATCGTGAGAGTCATCACTTTCTTCTTCGTACTTTGTATACATTTAGAAGGACTTGATTTTGTGTGATAAAATCAAGAGGTAGAGATCATCTAGATCTCTATTGCCTTGACAACTTGATGGAGAATAACTCTCAAGTTCGTGGGAAGCAACACAAGTCATCATCATGTTCGTGAGAGCAACCCCCCGCACCCTCCTCGCGAACCCCCCCCCCCCCCCCCCCCCCGCGAGAGATCGACGCACAACCCCTGCGCGCCTTCCCCTTCCTCGCATAATGCACAACACAAGTCATCATCATGTAATTCGCGATTATGCAGGGTTATGATTGAGATTGAGGAATTACTCAGGGTTATGGGTGTAATTATCCCTTTTAATTTTCACACGATGATCATCTTTCTCTACAAAATTTATTTTTTACCTTTTCAAATTTCCATGATGTGGGAAGTTATACCTCCCTTCAAATGGTATCAGAATCTCATCTAAAGGATTCAGATTTCGTCCAAATCCAAAGAACAGTAAGCCATATTATTCCGTTTACGGGTACATTATTTTTGTGATATATTTCAAATTTCAAATGATTCAATGACACATGATGACACTGATGTCCACCTCTATTTTAAATAATAGTTTTGGGATACCTAGATGTATACTCATAAGACACGCCAAAAGTTGGTGACATTCAGATGAAGATTCAGATGTCAAAAGTGTCTGTAGACTCTGATTTTAATAATAGATCGTAACAAATAATTATGGATTTTTTCTACTATTTTCTATTCCCTAACACTTTATAATTACTTATCAATAAGTAATTAATCAAGTGCACAATATTTGTGAAAAAAATCATGATATTTCGACCACGTGACCTCGGAAAATTGGATTTTTCCATAGGCGGAGTTGGAAGAGGACTCGATAAAATACAATGACATACTTTTCCTATTTTCTAACTCAAAATTGATGATAATATATTTGATATGTTTCTTCCGATTTGAAGTGCGATATTCACAAATTACAAATTAGGAATCCAAAATCATTAATTGTTTGTTTGGTTTTATGTAATAATTAGAATGTCTATTTATTTCATATATCCTTCTTTTTATGCATATGTTTGATTGTGAATCGATTTCATTTATAACTGACTTGTTGGACTATAATTGAATATGTTCTTATTAAGTTGAAACCAATAGTGATTTCATATCTAGGCCTGACTTGCTGTTGTTGTTACGTAATTAGCGCTTTAACATGTTAAGGAAGTGCTCCCACCAAACATTTCTCATGACATGGTCATGGAAATCTTGAGAAATGCCAAATATTAATGGGTGCTATTGTACTCTTCTAAAAAGAGAAGATAATGCTTGTGTGCATGAATTATTTGGTGATTGTATTGAGGTATAATTGATTGTTGCCTTTTATGGATTATTTGAATTATTGCTGATTTAATTAAACCAAGTTAGTATTGATTAATAATTTATGACCTTAATTTACTTTTCATATGGTTAATCATGAGAATATAATTCAAAGTGATCATTCGTTTATTGAAACATGATATAGAAAGTCGTATGATGACACCATGGTCTCACGTCATTGTGGAGTGCTCCATTGCCATATTTTATATTTTTGGATATGCTCATGCATAGTCATGACTCTTAAATACACGTTCACATGGATAGAATTCTTCGTTTCTTGAAAGATATGGGTCGTATGCTTAGTGACCCCGATATTATTTCCCATATTATTGAGGTAGTATTAAATTATGCATGATATATCAATAATTTTTCTCATTGATTGTTGGTTTAATTGACAAGGGTGTATGGGTGTTGAAGATCAAATTAGGGATGCAAGTTGGACTTGTAAAGTGGAAGTTATTTCTTCCTTCACTGACCTTGGTTCCAAACCAAAGCTCATGAGGGTTTTGGTTATATACTTGCTAGGAGTCATGCTAAGGACATATATAGCAATCTCTACTGCATATTCTCAGAAAATAAGAGGTAATTGTGTTTTACTCATCATTGTTTTGACCATATCCATGATGGTCCTATTGCATTTTTCAACAACACCATTTAGTTGAGTAGTTCAAGGAGTGAGGTTATATATATTTTTTGTCTCTTTAAGGTATTCCCTTGAATTCATTTTAAAGATGCTACCTCATCCAGATCAAATCCTTTTGATCTTCCTCTCGATTTGGTTCTCAACCAAAGTTATGAATTCTTTGAACTTTTCAAAGGTTTCAGATTTGTGACGTAGTAGGAAGACTAACCCATATCGTGAATGGTGATCAATTAAAGTCACATAGTATCGATATCCATTTCGAGTCACGGTACTGAATGAACCAAATACATCGGTATGTATTAAGTCAAGTATAACTTCCGATTGTGTACCCTTATTTCGGAAGGGTGCTATGGTCATTTTACCTCGAGTACAATGTACGTAAGTAGGTAAACTCTACGCCTTACAAAAATCCAATGGTCCATCTTTAACCAATCTATTGATCCTATCAACAGATAAATGATAAAGTCTTTGATGCCAAATCATGATTAAATGATCTCCATCCTCTCTAAATCTTTTACGTATTTTATCAGTGATTGTAACATGCTTGACACATTCATTAATGCAAAATTCAAAGAATCCACCTGCATTTAGAAAATCATCTGCAATGTCTTTACTATAATGACTTATGATACGTTTTTCATAGAATAGTAACAAATATCCATTTCAAATAGATTTTGATACATATAATAAGTTATTTTTAACATTAGGAATACAGATACACTGTCTAAGCTTTAAGAATC
The DNA here is from genome assembly GCA_037367405.1 of Ottelia alismoides. Taxonomy (NCBI): domain Eukaryota; kingdom Viridiplantae; phylum Streptophyta; class Magnoliopsida; order Alismatales; family Hydrocharitaceae; genus Ottelia; species Ottelia alismoides. Next base: position 62,437 of record JAZKJV010008127.1, on the reverse strand, counting down.
GTCTACTAGGCAATGATAGTCTACAAGTCTCAACGACGATTGCTGCAACAGTTGCATCAGATCCCATCTAGGTGACTATCTCCTCATCCTCAAGCTTACTTATTTCATGAAATAGATGCAATAAATTACACACACACACACACACGAACATAAGCAAAATAATCAATAACCCATCTACCTTCTCATCCTATGAGTTAAAAAGATATGATAAAATGAGCTTACATAAAAGAAGTTTATAACTTGAAAGTTGCTTAAGAATACAAAATCTATGACATTGTAGAAGGGAGTTTTTGTTAATTAAGATTAAGATTGAATATAGCAATTTAAAACATATTTTATAAGTATAAAAATACCCAGTTTTAAGTTTTGTGATTTTTCTAGAATTTTCTTGTCAAGAGCAACACCTTGTTATATTTTATGATAAAAATATATATTATAAGCTACTGAAACATACTTTTATGGATTTTTTAATTAATTGCATAAAATGATAGAAAAGGGGATAGGTACAACTATGGTCAAAAGACCCATGTTTAAGGCTGCTATTTTTTATCTTTTAAAATTTGTACCATTTGTTTTGTTTTATACTATTAAGGGAAAATTAAACATATAAGGATAACAATAAATTAGAATTAAATGAGAATTATTCGAAATGTAAATTATACAAAATTTACAACTACTAAATACAATTATAAATATCTTTCGGAACTAATGTTTCACATATTAGCCCCACTAAATTTCAAAATATTTTTAATATTTCAAACATGCTATTTTTGCTTAACCAAAAACAACTAACTTTTCGAAATCTAACTAAGTGCTCACTTAAGTCTTTATTTAATTTTTGAGTTAGACTTTCGATAATAACTTTGACATTTCAACCTCCTGACGCTTGCTCACTAGAAGAGTCAAACGAGGGCAACTACATTAGAAGGAAGAGTGCAAAGGTCCTAGATTAGATGGATTTGAACGGGAGTGGATGCTAGAACGTTAAAAATTTTAAAATGTTGAACTTTGAAATTGAGTAGGGTAGAATTAGAGTTTATATGCTCCAAATATAAATTCTGAAATACATGCGTATTGGAAAACACGAATCAATTTCAATTGCCATATATGTAAGGTGATATGTTTTTGATATTTTTATATATTTTTATTAAATACAAAAGAGTGAAGCCAATCTGAATTGTATAAAAAATGATATGACATTTTGAATTTTGTGTATTTGTATGTATATGTGTTTTTATACAGGTTTCTACGTTTTTCCTACTTATTGAGTCAACCGAGGTCTATGACCTCGATCTATGGGTGGTCATAGATAACTCTTGTAGGTCTACTTTGTTTTCTTTGATCAATCTGCACACATATGCATGCATGTCTACTGCCCTTCTATATATTTATTTTTCTTCTTTTGCATATTTTAACAGCTTTTTGGTGTTAAAAAGTGTTTATCTAATACGTATACAAAGATAGGAATGATATGATAATGCTTAAATGCATGTATTTGTTGAGGAATGTAGCTTAATTTTCATGGTTGAGGTCACAAAAATGGTTTCATCAAGCTAGTGATGGGTGGAGGAGGTGGATGCACAACTGAGGGTTGGGGGAAGGGTTCTGCCGTTCAGCTCCCCTGAGCCAGGAGTGAGTTCTGCAAGGAAAGTAGCCGGCCAAAGCCAGTCAATTGAGCTGTCTTCTACTAGTGAGGCGTAAAGCCAACTCCTCTCTTGGTCCAGGCCATGTCAAATTGGCCTCACAAAAGTCGATAAGAGCTGGGGTTCACGCCTTTTTTCTAGTATAGCCCGGATCAGAATGTCAACGAGGCAGGTTTAGTCCTAGGGGTCTTCGACTAGTTCCCTTTCCGTCTGCCTTCTCATTCCTCTTATTGGCGATCAGATTCGAATCGGTCATATTCTTCTATCTTCTATGCTATGCGGAATTCAATAAATCCTGTACAAGCTACTTTCAATCCAGTTCAAACTCAGATCGGGGAATCGAAGCGCAAGGCCAGATCGAATGGGGACCCTTAGGCACAAAGAGCTTAGCTTTGCTTAGTCGGAGGCCTGTACTTTCACCCATCTCCAATGCATTTATTCATGATCAGAAATCAAGCCCGCTCTCAGCCCAGTCAATCGATTCCGGGAGCATTCACTGAATTTTGCAGGCGGGAGAGGATGCTGTAGGCATGAGGTGGTGTCCGTAGGGGAAGGGGGATAAAAAAATTAAATAATTATCAGCCATTAGAACTAATTCTGGTTAGATTGACTCAAGGGATAATTAAGTTGGTGGAGTAAAGTATCTGCATGGGTTAAAATCACCCTGTCAATTAACCAACTCATGAATCTCTTCTTGTTCACCATGTACTGCATTTTTAAAACTTTTATGCAAATACCCGTGCACATCGATAGGCTTGCATGACTGGTTGACTGCTACTGAAATTACTGTGGGAAATGTCATAGAACAGTGAAGTAAAAACTGAAATGAAGTAAATATCATATAATAAAGGACAAAATCCCAATTGCAATTAATTGAGAAACAATGTTTATGTTGGCACAAAAGTGGATGAGAGCAAGTGAGATTTATGCAGCTGATTACAAAGTTGGACAGCCATAACTATTACAGTATGAAGAAGAATGCCTGAATGTGGAGCCGGAGATGATGCCCAGGAGTAAGAGTTTTATCATTTCCTTGCCAAAGAATATATTCCGCGACTTCAGCCTCCAATTGCTCCCATCTTGTTGTCATGGATTAAGTTGATCCTGGGAAGAAAGCTGCCCACCAACACCAGTTTTGCACAGTATCTGATTAAGGCATTTTATCTGGGCCTCAGATGCAGATTCCTGCCTGCATGTTCATGAATCTGGGACCACACAGAGCATGCCATGACCAGCGTTATGTTCCAAAGGGTACAAGGTTGCACCATTCAAAGACTTTTGGTGGGCTGAAGCAGCTTTTCGGAGGGCCGCAACACTTAGCATACTCCCCTTGTCTCTTTTCTTAGTAATCACGCATGCATGCAGTGGATCAGGCATTCCACCTCCAGCCCACCTGGCAAGATTTTAGATGAGATTCCTTATGATGTAAAGAATGAATCTACGCTAAATGTATAAGAGGAGTGTGAAAGGTGTTAATAAAATCCGAAAGCATTTATTCCCAGGACATGCATGATATTGGTAAAAAAAAACTATCGCCTAGACAAGGAACGATGCAAGAGATGATATAACCACAATGCTGCAGCATATAAGTTGCCAAACCAACTTTATGTTTACTTGAGGACTATAAACGAGAGATTCTCATAGGTCAAAATTTTAAGATAATGCATCAGTGGAGTCATAACCAGGTATCACAAGAATATTCATTGACAAATAATTTGGTATGGCAGGTCCCTAGACATCCGACAAATAATCTCCTGACTCATTAATAGGAAGGATTACACGGAACCTAGATCCGTACTGAAACATGGGCGGAAAATCTCATTGACAGCGTTAAATAGTTACAAGGGGCATGATGCTGCCTCAAACGGATTGACAACCAATGTAAAATACTTATTCTCCTTCACTCCCTCCCACCCCTACTTATCTAACTAGCTTGCAACCCTCCCAAATAATGGACCATGGACCACACCACACACCATCCCCCAATGTCAATGCTATGCTTCTTCGACCTCAAGTGTCATCACAGCTACCTGCAGCCACCCCCACCTCATGAGCCATGATAGCTACATGGGATGACCTTCTCAGTCATGTTGGAAAGACATTAGCTACGTGGACATTTTTTTTGGATTAAGAACCAGTTGAAGCACAAACTCTACTCCGGTTATCATGAAAATCCCGGGATAGTACCAATATTTTAAAGCCTCTAGCTCCTTCCAACACTATCTATGGCAACGACCTGTCTTATTTTTAAATTACATATTTTTCGTGCTTTTTGCAAACACCAAAGACCATCGGATGTGGACAAATTTGATGTTAATCTTCATCTCTACATGACGTCGGAATTCTGCATATGGAAATATTTAATTAAAGTGACCTGGAAGCTGATTTCTGTCCATAAATACACTACCGCAATAATTTCTCAGATGTAGTTCTAGCCGCATTAAGCACACCACGGTCTGGCAGATATTTGACTGCCCGATCAAAATCTACCCGCATTGGAGAATGAATCTTGATAAGCTTCATAACAAAGGAAAAGGAAGCAAATCAGAAATAAGTTTAATTCTATATAAGAATTTAATTACAACAAAATGAACAAAAATGCTAACTCCCAAGCACTCCATCATCTGGTAGTATGCTCTGCCATGAAGTGGTGTATGCCCTTTCCTGGACTCTGAAAAGTATCTTGTCCTGAATGAGAGAACAAAGTCCGAGCATTAAATAAGATTACAATTATCTAATGATAGAATGATTGAAAAGATCCGCATCCATTTACCATTCTTTGTATCCAGGATCCACTGTAAAACCATACATGTCAACAGAATCACAAATAGACAGAGCAAATTCAAGAGCCTTAAGCCCTGTTCCTTTAGCTGCTGACCCAAATGATGCACCTAATATTAGATAAACAGGATTATGGATTGGAACTTCCTGCACAAATGAGAATTTTATTAAAAATTGCGTGGCTCCCTAAATAGCTGCATACATGTAATTTAGCTTTTTTATAAAGGGCATGCTGCAACAACAATATTGAATTGCTACTGGAAAAAGTTATTAAAACTAGATCTCAATAGACTGCTAAAATGTAATGCTAATGAAGAATATATTATGCCAATATGCTACTTCAGTCCTGCATTGCCATCTATATCATGCTTATAGATGCACCTAATTTGATTTGAGAATAACTATAGCATGTCAGAAATCTAGAAAGGCAAGACTAGTATCTTTTGTAACAAGCGTAAGACAAACTCCCTGGTGACACTTGTTAAAAACTATTTTTTATGGAAAATATGAGATGCACATTGTTAGAAAATAAGAATGCGGAAGCATATCAGAGATAAAAAAATAAAAATATTAACACGGGATTTTAACGTGGAACCCTACTCCGTAAGGAGAGGGATGAAGCCACAAGAGAAGGCCTCAAAGGGCCATATGTTGCCCTGTACTTTCTCATTTGATACAGGAGGTCTGGGACTTCTTATATAGGCTCCACAGACCCTCCAAGTCCCAACACTGGTAGACGTGGGACTAAACAATGGATGTGGTAAATAGATCTTGGAAGGATCCGTTTACCCATCTTACATGATAAGTGACACACTCTAACACCCCCCCTCAAGCAGGAGCATGCAATGCTTAGCTTGGACAAACAGAAAGAAAACTCAAACTCACACTACAAGACACTACAGACAATATCAACTTAACGTGTACGACTGTCGGCTGTTGTTGAGGATGTTGCTTCTCATGTCGTGCATGAGAGGAGGAACAAATGGGTTGGAGTGTGAGAGCGTGTGCTATGTACTACGCCTGTCAGAGTCACTGCAACTGAAAACGAGTCTCTACCTGGAAACTCTGACCCACCACATTATGTGGACAACCGCTCCATCTTTGAAAGGGCCAAACTGAAAAAGTTACGAAGACATCCTTGTCAGAGTCCATGGTCACTGGAGAATGGAGTCTGAAAAGTTTCCTCATCGGAAAACTGGATCTCACCCATACTGGCTCAGGGAATGAGATCTCTACTCTGAAGTCCCTATGAAACCACATGAAAACCTAGCCCACATGGCATAGAGAATGCGATCTCTACTCTAGAGTCCCTATGTGATGCAAAACGGATTTTGGCGCGTCGATAAAATATTTTCGAACGGTGGATTTTGGTAGAAGAAATAGAGGGGTTGAGAAGAAGAAACTCGTCGGGATTACGAGGGGTTTGGAGAAGAAGAACACGTGTAGACCACGCGGGGGAGAAGGAGAGAGACGGAGATAGAGATAAAGATCTCAATTTTTCATATATCTGAACTGTCTAAAAACAATGGACCCTCATCCCTTTATATAGGAGGGATGAGATTACAAAAATAGTAAAACAACTAATTATCCTAATTCGACTCTAACCAATTAACCGACTAACTACGTATTTCGAAATTCTAAAATAAAGCTAATTGAGATCACACACGATCTCTTTATTTAAATAAAAAAACGCGACGACAAGAAAAAATGCGATGACATAACTAATAAATGTAGCCCTATATTTTGATTCCACGCTGCATCAACTCTCCTCCGCTTTTAAAATTCGTCTCCCGACGAATTGCTGAATCTGTAGGCTTGGAGGTTGAATCCGCGTTCCCAGTCATTCCTTGGAAGAATTGGTGTGGAGCTAATGGCGGAATCCACACGCGGGCGTTGGTGACGCGGCCTTCGTGGTGGAAGAACATGTGTGGCGCAAACGGTGGCGTATTCTTGAATTTTGCCTCCTCATTGTGATGATTAAAAAATTGATGAGGCATGAACAACATGACCCTTGGAGAATCCATAGTAAAGCAATGACACAAGGAGAGGAGAGGAGGAGATGTGTTCAAGGAATGAAGCCATGGGGCCTTTAAATAGGTGAAACCCATGGTCCTAGTCCTAATAGGATAAGGGAGCCTACCAGATTTCCTTTTTTCAGCCCTCTTCTTTAAATATTTCCGCAACAGGGGGTTTAGTTGCAATTTTCGTACCCCTTCACTTAAATTGAAGTCATGGCATAATTCCTCCAAATAAAACTTTTGATAAAAACTTGTGGGGGAAGGGTGTTGTTTGTAAATGATCCAAAATAACTCCCCATTCCTAATTTTATGGGATAGATTGTACGGTGGAGAGAATTCAGGAGCCCTTGCCCTCCCGATTCCAACCCTCCAATGTCGTTGGCGGCGCCGACCGCTAGATCTAGGGTTCCCGTAGTGCATTCGTCGAGGGATCACCCCAGAGCGGCGACGGTCTGGGTAGAGAGGCTTCAGGCGGCACCGAGATAGGGGATGGGAAGACCACAACTCTCGCGTGTGGTGGTGGGTGCGCCTGTCGCGGGCGCGACTGCCGCCATAGCGTGGAATCGCGCGGCAGTAGCTGTGTGGGCGGTGCGGATTCACGCATGGTGTAGCGCAAGGGTGGTGGGAGGCGAGTGGGAGGAATCGCTGGGGGAGGGGGGGAGGGAGGGGGGTGTTCGGATGGTGAGGAGGGGGGCGGCTGGGTGGGAGCGGTAGCGGTGGGAGGTGGGGTTTGGGTTGCAGGGGCAAGGACCTCGGGGAAGGGGGTTGGGGTTGTGGGTGTTGTGCAGCAGGGGAGGGTGGTGACGGCGCATGGAGGGGCGGCGCCAGGGTTGGGGTCGCTGGGGGTGCGGGGAAGATCGCGGGGGTTTGCGGGTGGGGTTGGTGGCGCGAGGGTGGAGCTGGGAGGTGGCGGAGGCGGTGGTGGGGCAAGAAGGATCGTCGGAGGTGCGAGGGTTGCGACAGGAGAGGCCGAGGGTATGGGGATGTCATCGGGAACCTAGACAGCAAGTATTCTGTCATTTTCTCCTTGTGGACCAGTCTGGACAGCGATCGAATCTTCCTTCATAGCGAGGTTTTCTTCATCAAAACTCGGGACAACGGCTTCGGTGGTTGGAGGCTTTTGATTGGGCAGCGCGTAGGGCCTCAAGGTTAGCCATAATATCTCGAAACTGGGAGTGGAATGAGGTTTGCAAATCACGTAGCATGCGCCCCGTCTCCTTGTTGTAGGCGTCGATGGCTCGTAGCTTTTGTTCGGATGAATGATGGTCCCTTGATGCATGTCGACGCGAGCGTCGGGACGGATCGTCAGATCGTGAGGACGATCTGTAAGCCATGCTATGATACCAAATGATGCAAAACGAATTTTGGCGCGTCGATAAAATATTTTTGAACGGTTGATTTTGGTAGAAGAAATAGAGGGGTTGAGAAGAAGAAACTCGTCGGGATTATGAGGGGTTCGGAGAAGAACACGTGTAGACCACGCAGGGGAGAAGGAGAGAGACGGAGATAGAGATAAAGATCTCAATTTTTCATATATCTGAACTGTCTAAAAACAATGGACCCTCATCCCTTTATATAGGAGGGATGAGATTACAAAAATAGTAAAACAACTAATTATCCTAATTTGACTCTAACCAATTAACCGGCTAACTACCTCATTCGAAATTCAAAAATAAAGCTAATTGAGATCACACGCGATCTCTTTATTTAAATAAAAAATGCAATGACAAGAAAAAATGCGACGACATAACTAATAAATGTAGCCCTATATTTTGATTCCACGCTGCATCATTATGGATCACATAAAAACTCTGACCAAAACAAAGATGGGGAATACAAAACTAAAGATCGCATACATGTGCGAATGAACCTAAACACTTGAAATTTGGACGTCGAGTTTCAAAACTGTTAGAAAATAGAGAATGCAGAAGTGTATCCGAAATAAAGATAGAAAACTTGAAAATATGATGGTTTTACGTGGAACCCTACTCCCTAAGGAGCGAGAAGAAATCACGGGAGAAGCCCTCAAAGGGGCGTATGCTTCATTGCTTTTTCTCTCTCAGTGGATACAAGAGGTTTAGGGCTCTTTATATAGCCTCCACAGAGCCTCCAAGTGCCACCACTAGTAGATGTGGGACTAAACTCAGTGGTGGGGTAAATGGATCCTGGAGGAATCCATTTACCCACCTATTACATAAGTGACACATGCTCCAAATACTCTAACACTCCCCCTCAAGCTGGAGCATGGAATGCTCAACTTGGACAAACAGAAAGAAACTCAACTCACAATACATGACACTACAGACGTCATCAACTCAACACGCACAACTGCTTCTATCGAGGACGTTGCTTCTCATGGCGTGCATATGAGGAGGACGAACGGGCTGAAGTGTGAAACTGGATCTCTCCCATCTGGCTCAGAGAATGAGACTCTACTATGGTGTCTCTATGATACCACATGAAAACCCTTGCCTACCTGGCATAGGGAATGATGCTCTACTCTAGAGTCCCTATGGCTCACATGAAAACTCTGGCCGAAACAACAAGAATGATGGCATGCGTCGTCGTCGAGTCTGAAAATCTGACAAACTGTAGAGTCTGGAATATGAATGGCCAGCAATATGGAGTCTGGAAAAACTGGCATGTGACTCTACACAATACTCCTCCTTTCTCCCATACTAGTCGGAATATATGCCATCGACTAAGTTGGGAGAAGACAAGATAATACATAAATATGGAGAGAAAAATAAAACATCATTAAACCGTATCAATTTTTTCTCGATTTTTTCAAACATTTTTTTATTTCCAAACATTTATTTCACCATCATCAACTTTTTAAAAAAATTTTAAGCCGTTTAATCTCTTTTTTCCAGCTTTTCTCTTCTTATTTTTTTAAATTAAGCCGTTCGTATTTTTTTACGACTTTTCATCTTTTTTTCAAAATCTTTTGCGTACGGCTTTTTATTGTACATCCTCTTCTTTTTTCTCTTTTTTTGAAAATACATACGAGCCAATTCGGGGCTGATCTCTCTGTCCTCCTTACTCTCTTTCATCTATCTTTTTTTTAATACAATCGGCTGGACTTAAAAAAAATTCTTTTTTAAACGAGTGGCCCCCTTTGGGGCAAGCCCCATATAGAGTTCCTGAGAACCCTTTCTAAGGTCCCGATGGGGGTCTTCTTTATGCCGTCGCTTCCAAGGGGGTCTCCTAGGGTTCCCAAATGACGCGGGCGTGCGTCGCCAGGTGCAACGTGCGAGTGGGGCTGATGGAGGAATGTACGAGCCGGGATTGCGGAGGTGTCTTGTGCGTGGAAGGTAGCTTGCCGTTCGGGAGGTCGTGCAAGCTTGATGTAGGAGGGGCTTCGCATCCTGGAGTCACCGCCACCTGATGTGGGGCTGATGTGATGGAGCACGATGCGTGAGGGAAAGCCTCCTCGTGGAGTCTGGAGGCACAGCGGAGAAGCGCCGCCTGAAGGGAGTTGTCTACGGCATAGATCTAGGGAACGGAGGAGAGGGCGGTGCCGCATGGAGGTTCCGCACCTCCTGGAGCGGCGCAAGGGCATCGAGAAGCTGCCGTTGTGGGTTTCGCCTGGAAGGAGGAGCCTCGCGTCTAGATTGTTGCGACTAAGGGCTAGCCGCAGAGATGTTGAACAGGGGCTGCGCCTGGAATAGCCTGCGTTGAATCACCGCATCACGATTGGATCCCCTGAATAGGGGTTTTGCGTAGGAAGCACTAGAAGGTCGAGGAAGAACCGCTATCACCCTGGAGTAGGGTTTCTGGAAAAGAAACCAGATCATCTTGGATCTCTCGATGTTGATCAGAGGGTCGTTGGGCATGGTGGTGCCGCATGCGGCCTTGGAATATGTGCCACGCCAACATTGCTTTAATACATGTGTGCTTCAGCCACTCCCCTCAATGAGTAAAATTGTGTAGTCAGCAAACTGAAGAATCGGAGTAGAGATACCCTCAATAGAGAACACTATGTAGGAATGCTTATTCAATGCTCATATGTTCATGACTATCAATATCAACTACAATGGCGAACAAGAGGGGAGCAACCAAGCATCCCTGCTTAATTCCCCTTCAGGGCAGAAAAAACCTTTTTTTGGGCTTGTCAGTCACCAGAATAGATGCAAAAGATGTAATACTGTTGGAGTATTTCTTATGTGCGCCTATTGTGTTGTAGGGGGGTAAATGGATCATGGAGAAGATCCATCTGCCCCATCCATATGTTTAGTCCCACATTGTCCAGTGGTGGGACTTGGAGGCTCTGTGGAGGCTATATAAGGAACCCCAGACCTCCTGTATCCATTGAGAAAAAGAAATGAAATATCCTCCCCTTTGAGGGCTTCTCCCGTGGTTTCATCCCGCTCCTCACAGAGTATGGTTTCACGTTAAACCTCGTTGTTCTTAGTGTTCTTTATCTTTTTCCATGTTCGCTTCCGCATGTTTATTTTCTAACATGGTATCAAAGCGGGCTCGATTCTCGAGGTTTTTATGTTGATTATTTAATCAAGATTCGATTTTTTGGTGAGTTGTTCTTGTAAGTTATTATGGAGTATTATTTTTATTCTGGGATTTTATCATGTTCTGAAGATCTGAAGATCACTATCGTCGATGAAAATTCCAAACATCTAGGGTTTCCTGGTTTCCTGGAACCCTAATTCTGCACTAAGCATATTCTCCAGATCTCTGGTCCTACGGCATCAACCGCACACTTGCAGGAGGCGCGTCTTCAAAAGCTCCAGAAGGAGGCAGATCCACTTGCACGAATCCCCTTCATGCGCACCTTCAGATCTCTGGTCTTTGGCGCCGACCATTCTTCAGCGAGAGACGGCGCACCGCCCTCCAGCGACTGAGCCCAGATCATCCCTGCACCAGCACTGCTACAGTCCACAGGAGGTGCCCCGCCACGGCCCACAGGCGGTGCTTGAGCCCTCCAGACGGCGCCGCTCAAACCCTACCCTTCTGGCGACAACGAGCCCATGTCGCACCCCGTATCTCCCGCGACAACACTTTGCGCGAAGCCCTGAGCCCGCAACAACGCTCGAACCCTCCAGACACCGCATCTGCACCGCCCCTCCAGGCGTAGGTAGCGCAATCTACAACAAGCGCAGGCGACTCTTCCTTTCGACGAAAAGCTCCAGGCGGAGCGCCCTGAACCATCGAACAATAGCGGGCGCACTCCTCTCGATTCCAGGCAGCACAACACCAAATGCTCTGATCTCCCATCTCCAGGCGACACATTGCGCAAGGCGTAGAGCCCTTCGTGCCTTTGCGCGCATCCCAAGGTATGATTTCTGCAGGTGACGTGGACGACTGGTTCTTTAGAGAATGAATTCCCTGCCAACCCTAAAGTACGAAGGGATATTTAAAAAAGTGTGAACGACTTAAAAAAATGCATGTTTCATGTTGTGTTCCCCATATGTCTTGTCTTCTCCCAACTTGGTCGGTGTCTTCATTCCGACCAGTATGGGAGAAAGGGGGAGTATTATGTAGAGTCATAGGTCTTGTTCAGATTCAGATGTCAGATTCAGAGATTGCAGACCGACCAGATATTCCAGACTCTACAGTTCTTAAGTTATTCAGACTCGACGTTCAGAAGTTTCCGAGTCTCCAGTTTCAAACATGCACGAATATGCGGTAATTTCAGATGAGCACATGTGTCCCATCATTTGTTCGTGGTCCCCATTTTCTTGTTTTGTTGACCAGAGTTTTCATGTGAGCCAAAGGGACTCCAGAGTAGAGGACCATTCCTTATGCCATGTGGGCAAGGGTTTTCGTGTGGTATCATAGGTACACCAGAGTAGTGCACCATTCTCTGTTCCAGATGGGAGAGACCTAGTTCTCCGACGAGGAGACTTTTCAGACTCCATTCTCCAGCGATCGTGGATTAGTCCCACATTGTCCAGTGGTGGGACTTGGAGACTCTGTGGAGGCTATATAAGGAGCCCCAGACCTCCTGTATCCATTGAGAAAAAGCAATGAAATATCCGCCCCTTTGAGGGCTTCTCCAGTGGTTTCATCCCGCTCCCCACGGAGTAGGGTTCCATGTTAAACCCAGTTGTTCTTCGTGTTCTTTATCTTTTTCCATGTTCGCTTCTGCATGTTTATTTTCTAACAAATACATCTCTTCATCCTCTCAATCCAAAGGCTCAGGAAGCTCCAGTGGTCCAACTATGTCTAAAGGAGCTTCCAGTCCATACAATCATATGCTTTGGAGAAATTGACCCTCCACATCAACCCTTTCACTTTCCTTCGCCTCCAATCAGAGTTGATCTCCGATGCCATGACCATAGTATCCATCAGCTACCTGTCAGGGATAAAAGTCACCTGCTTTGGAGGAACGATGGAATCCGGAACAAGCCTGAGACGATTGGCCAAGATCTTAGCCACAATAACATACAATGGATTTGGCAATGCAATCAGCCAAAAGTCTTCGATCCTCCGCACCCCTTCTTTCTTAGGAAGTAGGACTATTCAGATCGGTCTACTAACTGAAAGCCTGCATTGCCACATGCAAACTTCTCCATCACGCTCATAACTTTGCCTTCTACCTCCGAAAATCTTTGAAAAAAATATAGGGAAGACTGGCCCCGAATATCCACCGACATTGAGATCAAAAATAGCTTTCCAATGTCCAATGTCAGTGCTTCTACTTGCACTACGGAAATATTCCTACCACTTCGCATGTCCAATGTGCACTGCCTCGTGGCACCATCCTGCTTGTGTTCTTGAAATGTGCGACCACAACAATTACAACCTCCCTATCTCCAATAATTTGTTCACCAACAACTGATATTGGATGGATAAAGTTCTGACGATGCATGCCACTAGTCACAACAAGAAAAAAATCTTGTATCTGTGTCGTCTTCTTTAACCCACTTCTACTTCGACCTCTACCTCCATTCAATTTATCTCTGTTTATCTTCCTCTCCAATGATGCAAGGTGAGATGCCCTATTCACCATATAGATGTCCTACTCACTATATAGAAAGAGCAAAGGCGAGATGCCCTATTCACCATATAGAAGATGCGAAGGTGAATTAAAATCTTATCTGTGCACGCCTGTTCAATATTTCAACCATATAGAAACATACAGGGTCTATATTGCATTATTTACACCAATGCTTAATTTTACAAGTTTTGGTTTATTATCTTATTTGTATGGAATGTGCGTTGAGTGGAATAAAATTGTAATCTATAAGGGCATGTTTGGTTGCAGGGTTGGGCAGGGTTGGCCCAACCCTGGTTACTATTCACAAGGGTACTTCCTCCTCACAGATTACTATTCACCCAGCCCAACCCAGCCCAACCCTGCAACCAAACATGCCCTAAAGAAAAGACAGATGTGCGTTGAGTGGAATAAAATTTTGCATTAAATTTAAGGATTAACAACAATTTCTGATAAGCCAAAACAAAAACAAGTCTTGGGTCTGGAGGGTCCTCTTAAGGAGGCCCATCCCACCGTTTCGCAAAAAAAAAGTCTTGGGTGCATCTATGCCCCAGGAGTGCCCTTTGAGTTGAACAAAACCAAGATGGTCTCAGCCGGAATATCAAGCTCGTTTCTTTCAGATTGAGCTCAACCTAAAGGACTTGAGCTCAACTCACCACAAGAAATTAAATCTTTCTCGAAGTTCAACCACGACAAATATCGACCTTGATACAACCAGGTCATCACAGGTACAGACATCAAGGTTTTCTTGGTTGGCATATTGCTAAAAACATCAACCAGAATCGACGTAGGTTTGATGTTTATTTAATGAAGCATCATGTACATAGGTTTTTTTTAAAGTCTGCAAGGTAGGGGGAAACACTCGGTGGTGCCCACCCCATTAATATATATTTAACTAAAGGAGAATCTCCAACAGACAGAAGGTTACAATACCCCAAAACACATAGCCAAAAAGAGCATTACAACAACCAGTCATCTAACAATCTCCTTGCAAAGATCCCCACGTTTTCTTTGTAAAATCTTTGGCCCGAGAAAAGCAAGTCATCTCTTCCACGCCAGACCGCCCATAGAATAGCCATGGGGAAAAACCGTTCCCTTCTTGGTCTCTCCCTATTCGCATAAATCGAATTCCAAAAAGTCTGAAACTCCTCAAAGCGACACCATTCAATATCGGCCTCCTGCCAGATCTGCGATACCACGGGGCATGTAAAAAAAAGGTGTTCCACAGATTCAATTGTATTTTCACAGATTAAGCATTTGTCCGCAATTACGCCCCGGAGCTTGACACACCGATTACGTGTCATCAACCTCTTTCGCCTGAAAAGCCACAGGAAGATCCCAACACGCTCCGGAAGACTAAGGGCCCAAATAGAAGCACAGTCCCTGTTCAGCACCTCCGAGCTCGCCGGCGACGGTCTGGAGATGGCCCCGTAAGCCCCTTTAACCGAGAACTTCCCTTCCTTCCAGCACCAATGATCTCTTCCCCCAATAGGTGCCCCCACCTTCCCCACGACGTCAAGTAGCTCCAAGAATTCCTCAAATCTCCGGTCCGAGAAGTTAGTGGAGAACGAAGGCCACCAAGACCCCTCCATCCAGCAATCCGCCACCGAACAAAGCTTATCTTCCGCCAAGGCAAATAACCGCGGAAACCGAGAGCAAAGCGCTCCCGCCCCCGACCAATCATCCACCCAAAAAGCAAAAGCCTCCCCTTTCCAACGACTGGCCTGAAGAGAGTTAAATTCTTCAAGAAGGTCTTCACCACGCCCCTCCAAAAAGGCGTCATGGCCGCAAGGTTAAGCAACTGCGAATGGGGCACGCCCTTCACCCCATAAATGTTTCGAATCACCATGCAGACAAGATCATCACCTGGACCCACACCCTACTAGCCCATTTAGGCAAAAGCGCCTCATTCATCTGTTCGAGAGATCTCACTCCCAGTCCCCCCCAATCCTTTCTTCGCAGGACATCCTCCCTACCCACCAGATGGACCCCTCCGCGTCCACTTGGAGAGTTGTCCCACAAAAAAGCGCGCATCTTCCTTTCCAGCCTCGCACGAATCCCCTTCGGTAACTTGCGACTTGCAAGAAAATAAATTGGAATGGACGACAACACCGCCTTGAGCAAGACCAACCTACCCCCCCTCGATAGAATAGAGGCTTTCCACCCCGCAAACCTCAACTCCACCTTCTCCACCACCCTCAACCAATCACGAAGCCTCGCTCTCCCCAGACCCAGAGGTATGCCGAGATAGTCCATTGGGAGCGTAGCGCGAGTAGAAGCCAGACATACCATCAACCCAGCAGCAACTTGCTCCGCTAGCCCGAAAGGGACAAAACTAGATTTGCTGTCATTTTTTCTTAATCCAGGCAGCTCCGAAAAGATTTCCAACATCGTAGCCATGGCTGATCACACCCGCCGCCATGTTAGCCAACACATCTGCAGCAATGATGAATAGCATTGGTGCGAGGGGGCACCCCTGCCGCACCCCCTTACGGGGTTGAATCCAACCCCCTCCGGCCTACCGTTGATCAATACCGAAAAGGACGCCGTGGTGATGCAGCGCCTCATCCAAGAGATCCACAAATCGGGGAAGCGCAATCTCCTCAAAACCGACCACAGAAATCTCCAATCAAGGCTATCGTATGCCTTGGCAAAGTCCACCTTCCACATGATACCACTCGTGCCCCTCCTCCGCCAATCAACAATGATCTCGGAAGCAATCGTTGTGCAATCAGAAATCTGCCGGCCCGGAACGAACGCTGATTGCACCGGAGAGACCAAGCTCCCGAGGACGCCAACCAATCTCGCGGCTAAAACCTTGGCCGTGATTAAATAGAGAGCGTTAGAAACAACAATGGAACGATAGTCCTCGATGGAAGCCTGCACATTTGGGGAGCAGAACAATGAGAGCCCGATTGATACGGTCAAAGCCCCTATTCTCTTGGCAGAACTCCAACAACTTCGAGCACCTCCTGACCAACGAGGTCCCAAAAATCTCTGTAGAAGGAGATCGAGAAGCCATCGGGGCCAGGCGCAGCGTCAGCATTCAGGTCCCATACATCCTTCACCTCCTCCAAGGTGACGTCACAACAAGAGCATCGAAAGCAGGCGCCTCCACCGTCCTAGTATTCCGTCCCAACCACCTCCACCTCCGTGGGATGGTAGCAGCAGAAACGACCCTGAAGTGATTCGCAATAGCCGAGCCCATGTTTTTATTTCCTTCCAGCCTGACCCCATCAACCATGATAGAATGTAAGGAGTTGGACCTGCGCCTCCCACTAGCAATATGGTGGAAAAAAGAAGTATTCGTGTCCCCTTCCTTCAACCAAGTGCTCCTCGACCGCTGCCTCCACTCGGTGACACGCTTCTTGTCCTCCATGGCAACCTTCTTATGTGCTCCCACCCGCGATTCTAACTCAGAGGACGTGAGAGGCCTCTCGTCCTCCAGCACGTCCAGCACGCGAATCACCTCCTCTGCGTCCTTTCTAGCCACGCACCTAGCAGCCCTCAACGCAAGCCTGGCCCGCAAAAAATCAAGCTTATGAACAAACTTGTATGCAGCGGAACCCGAAGGCCTCGTCTCAACCCAGTGCGACGCCACAACTTCCCCGAAGCCGTCCTCCATCAGCCAGCATTTCTCGTATCTAAAAAGCCCCCTATGATCCGGGGCAACCCCAGAACACCACAACACCGGGGTATGGTCAGAACAAGATCTTGGTTTGGCCCCCACCGATGCCAAAGGAAAAACCTCCATCATCTCATTTGAAACAAAAAAACGATCAAGACGCGAGCGCGTTTTAGAATTCCTCCAAGTGAAGGCCACGTCCTCGGCGTACATTACTTCAAGGCTGAGCAAATCAATAGTGTCAGCGAAGTCAGCGGAGCCCAAGTCCTGGCCCCCCTCCCCTCGGGCCTGTCCGTAGATAGCAGCGTGACGTTGAAGTCGCCGCCCACTACCCACGGGGTCCTCCCGACCGCCCTCCCAGCCTCCAACAGATCTTCCCACAACTCTCCCCTCAAGCCGCTATCACATGGCCCATACACACACGACACCGCCAGCTGATCAGATGAGGACGAACTGTTTAAGATCACCGTCAGCACGTGCCGACCACGAGTCTCCGAGGAACATGACCACAACACCGAGCGCCACGCCACCAGCAGCCCTCCCGAACCCCGAAGCCTCCAGCATTCGGAACTGATCAATACCACCAGTTCCACATGACCTCCAAACGCCCTCCGCCAAGGACTGCAACTTTGTTTCCTGCAACATGATGATATCGCATTCCCATTCAGTTACTCTAGAGCCCATAACTTTCCGCTTATCCGGATCCCCAAGGCCCCGAATATTCCAAGAAAGGATTTTCATTTAAAAGCCTCGTCCGACTCCTGCATCTGAGCAACTCCGGCAGCCACCGCCACCCTAATCTTGAAAGGGGAACACGGGTTAGCCTCCGGTCTTGAAACCCTCGATCTGCTCCTCCTTCTATATCTCTTCCCGCTCCTTCTGTCGCGGGTTCCCGCCTCTGCGCCACGAGCAGGAAGATGTCATGGCGGAGGACACCAGCGACCGGGTTCCGCCTTCTTCGAGGATAAAGGTGGGGGATGGAAGGGGCATCCGCTGGGGGGCACCCTCCAGCACGTCCCGCAAGCTCCAAGGAGGCAGCAATTGTGTTGTAGAATCTGAGATGGCAGGAATGCTAACAAAGTTCAGAGTGTCCGAAAGCGCGATGTCGACAGCTGGACCCGAGAAAAATCAGGAGGTAGACCGACCGCCCGGTAGGGAGTCCGGATCCGATAATGGACCCGAGAAACCCACAGCAACCCCCGAAAAAGCCACCAACGAAGACAGATCAACAAGCCCTTTGTAACATCCGGAATCCAATCAAACCCGAAGTCGTCCGATTTTGGGTCTAATGAACTCAAAAACGTTGTCGGTCAATACTAAACAACCTAAAACGATCAATCAATAATGAATCAAAAGTCGTTCGGACGAAATCGACCAAAAAATCGGTCCCTTCGTAATGCGTGCCGTGAAAAGCCGCGACGCAAATTCGGAAACCGTGAAACGAACCGAGACCGTCATTAGATCCGATTCGACAATACAAGACCAACGGAATCGACCGTTCGTCAATCGGAGGTCGTTTGATATTTTTAAATCATAAAATTTAACCTTAAACAAAATCCGTATCCGAAAATTCGGGGGTTCAAAACCCAACCGAAAGTGTATCAATATTATACTCATATTGATCGTCGTTCCGAGACGATCAAAACAAGATATTTCGTGTCAAAATCCGAGATCCGAGGTGAGCGTACGATCGATTTTTTTAGTATGTCAATTAAAGAAATTTTGATTTTAAAATACATGCAATTAAAAGTCTGCTACAGCAGTCTATAATAGGCAATATACGGTTTCAGTTTTTTTTAAAAAAAAAAAATATAAAAAAAGAGAGAAGAAACCAGCCGTTGGTTTCCTCTTTTCCTTCCCAGCCACCTGGCTTCTTACTCCTTCACACTTGGCCTATTCTAGTCTCATTTGGCACAAGAGAGCCCCTCTTCTTTGGCGATATAAATAACCACTTAAGACCTCCATCGTCTCCATTTCATTTCCTGGAAATTCCCAACCGAAACCCTCATTTCTCCTCCAAATATCGGGCTGTGGATACTCTTCAACAGACAGAATTGCTGTTGTTTCAGCCCCTCTCCATCGACTGCTGGTTGCTCCAAAGCAACGAGTCTTTTGCAGAATATTCATGAGCATTTCTCCCTCCCTTGCTGTTGCATGCCAGATCATCCTCTTCATCAAAATCTGAAGCAATTCAAGGTACCATCCTACCTTCTTTTGCTGCCAATGCATGTATTATCATACTTTGTAAGCCAATGTTGGGTGTTGGGGATCCATAAAAATGACAAGATTGGTGGAGAAATTATTTGTAGGATAGTTGGGAAAGGTTGGGATGATTCACGAGTGAGTGGTGCATGTTGTTAATACTCCACTATTCGTTCCTTTAGAATCTCTCATACAATTTCGTTTTTTTTTTTTTTCTTCCTTTACGTATCATTAGAACAGGAACTGGACCTGCATACGTAATTGATATGAATTGGATTATGTTATCAGCGAATCATGTACACAGTACACATGTTCTCCAGTCCAGAAGGCTGCAACCACTGACCGAGTAATCATTGTATTTCTCAATAAAAGTTATTACATGATCGAAATTGGTGCTGAATTTCGATCTTAAGAGACTTTAGTTACTAACTCCACAGTTTTGAAAAAAAAATAAAAAAAATCAGCTTATATACCTCACATGGTAGCTAAATTTATCTCTTTTGACTGGGAGATAAAGGTAATCAATCCACGTTACAGGTCTTCAGCAATTAAAAATGTAGAATGTCGAGTTCTCTAGTCTTATTTCAAGTACTTGAAAATATTATAAAATATACCAACATTCCGTTCTTTTTTTTTAAATGGGGGGTATTTCCTGTTCATGTCTAATCTTTATGTAAGTGGGTATTCCTGTGCATGCATGTAAGATTTTGTTGTAATGATTTATTAAGGATTGATAAGGAGATGGAATATTCTTGGGATATAAGAGGAATTGCCAATCTAGTCAGGAGATCGAATATTCTGGAATAAGTTATGTTATCCAATTGTTGATGAACTAAGAGCTAATGCTACTCTTTAAGAACTTAGGCTGAAAATAGATTAGTTAATAATATTGGTTAATATCTAGTGAAATGAGCATATAAGTGGAATATAAGGCTACGGTTCCTTCATTCAACCACTTAAGGTTGTTTTCATGACTAGGAGCACATTGATTTTATTTCCTATAAAATATATATATTGTATTGTGAAATGATTTAGAGCATGTTAGATTTGTAGAAGCAGACCTTCTGTAGTCAGGCAGGATGCCAATAATAATAATAATCTAAATTATAATAATATGGTTAGATCTGAAATGTATAAGGGTTCTCTAGATACAAAGACAAAGTTATTGTTGAGAAATAATTCTATGCCATCATGTATGATCTATTATGGAATATTTGTAGGGACACATGCCTGCTCCTTGAGAACGAGCCATTTTCTCCTAATTTGGGTAGTACTCCTTGATTTAAACATTTTCCTATTGGACTGAAGTTAGAATTGTGATAACTTAGGGCAAGGACTCTTTTAGTAAATCAGTTAATTGGTATACACATTTAGCTTTGCTAATTGATGCTGACATGAATATATGGTTTGATGAGAATCAATAGTGATAATTATAATAATGCCAGTCATGGTGATCTTCACACCAGACTGAGCGAGAGCGCGGTGACTCTCACCTGGGCGGAAGAAAGGAAGCCCAGTTAGGGCAGCGGCCGCCAAGTGCGCGGGTCTAGGATCCCAGTCTTTTATACGGTTTTTACGCGAGCTCGCAGTGTTTTTACGCCTCGTTGGAATCCTGACTTTAGACCAGTTCCGCTGACCCTGTCTATTAGGATACCCAGGCGGGGGATCCTTGGTTTTCAGTTTTACGTACGAGCTCGTCCGCCCGTACTAGTCGGGCAGTTTTCTAGAGCGACTTTTCTAGGGAGTCTCTCTCACCCGTCTCAGTGGCGTAGTTGGGGAGTAGACCTATCCCTCTATTGGACCGCGCTTCCAATTAGAGGGCGAGACGGAAGAGCCATTTGCAGGCTTCTTCACCGCTTGAGTTACTTCGCCAAACAGACTTGGCGATTCTATATCTAGATCATCCATATCTACATCTACCACATCTGGAGTTATATCTGAAACATTGAAGATTGATGGATTTGAGAAGTTAAGATCAAAAGACCATTCTCTCTACCCAAGAATTTAAATAAATTAATAGATCTCTACAATCTCAACTTTTCCATTCTTTCACTAACCAACATGATCTCTAAGGAAAATGATATATGCATTCCCCCTCACACACTCATGATTACGCAACTGCTATCGAAATAATGTTACATATGGGAAATGCCGGGTTCAAGGGAAAGTCATTAGAAATGCATTACGAACAATTGAGATGCTTACAAGTAACCTGAAAAACCATTTTCATTTGCAAGTAGAATTAAATCTTAATTTGAGTTGCTCTTGCCTTTCTGCTTGCTTTCTTTTGTAAATAATAAATGCCGTTATTTTATATAAGTTTTTGGGAGGTACCAGCAACCGCTGACGCCTTTTCTTCCTATTGTGCGTGGCAGGCAAACAGCCTGCAGTTTCGTAGCCGCTCAGTATATACATGCTTCCAGGAGATATAGTGTACACCCGACGGTATGATTTACTTTGTCTTAGTTTTTGTACAGATGATGATGTAAATGCTATCTCTTTTGTCACATTTTGGGATACATGTTGTAACACGGAATATGCTTGTACATGTTGTAAATGGATATGAATATTAATGAAAAGAAATTTTGGTGATGTCTGTCTCTTTTACTTGTGGTCATGAGTTAAGAATGAATGTCATAATTTGCGCGAAAAAAAATTTCCCTGTATTTTTACATCTTGTGTGATATAATTGTGAATGATATCTTGCGAATTGCGCGTAAACGGGTACCCGGATCCTGAGGGGCCTACAATTTGGTATCAGAGCAGTGGTACCCCGATACGCACATTCGCGATATTACAATTCCGATCGCATTAAGATCCCGAATAGCGACAGTCTACCGACTTGTCGTGAGTTCGAGAAGGGAAATATGACATTTATATTCAATAACCACAGATGTCACCAATTTCATTAATTTTCATCTCATATCCCAAGAAGAGAAAAGCATTTATAACTGTCTAGGGCATCCTTATGACTAATTATGGTTCTCATGCAGAGCCATGGCATCTCGACCAGGTCAGGATACTTCTGATCAGCTGGCACGCATACTGAGCGCACTCACAGACTTACAGCAGCAGCAGGCTGCTATGAGAGGCCAGCAGGAGCAGATATTGGCCCAGCAGACCGAGATTGCTGACAGGCAGACGGACATAGAGATGAGATTTGAGGATCTGTCAGATTTCACGTACCATCCATCTCAGGATGGGATACGACAGGACCAGCACCAGTCCGTTGAGGTGGAGCAGCCTCATCATGATGATCCGTTAGAGGACATTCCAGAGCATGGAGCTGAGGAGGATGCAGACTTAGACAGGGAGCAGAACCCTGTGGACTTTGCTGACGAGGATACACACGAGTTTGCAGCCATTCACAGGCACCAGTCAGTCTTCACTTCTTATCAGCGGGCCAACATACCCTTGTTCGAGGGCACAGGTCCACCAGATGACGCTGAGCAGTGGCTGATGAGAGTAATGAAAGTACTCAGGGCGATTAATGCGCCACGAAACACGTGGCTATCTTTCGTAGAGTACTCACTGATAGACTTTGCCGAGCGATGGTGGATGGCCGTAGTGTCCGAGTTAGGCCGAGAGCCTACTTGGAACGATTTTGTGACGAAGTTCAGAGCCCACTTCTTTTCTGCGAAGTGGAGGGAGTCCCAGCGCCGACTGTTTGCAGAACTTCGTCAGGGACAGATGACAGCCCGGGATTACTTTATCAGATACACAGAGCTGTCACGACACACACGAGCAGCTGGCGCATTTCCAGAGGAGAATCTGGAGAAGTTCATTGGCGGCATGCGAGAGGAGGTGCAGGAGAAGCTGGCTGGACTACACATCACTTCTATCTCTGAGGCTACCGATGCTGCGGAGAAGTTCGAGGACATCAGAGGGAGACGTTACGGGAGCTCGTCTGGAGCACCGCCTAGACCGCGGCGATATTTTGGGCCGATACGTCGACCATTTCAGCAGCAGAGGTCAGCCAGACGGTTCCGACCTACAGGTTCGACATTCTCTGGCAGTGCTCGCTCTTCTCCATCGACTACTCTAGGAGGAGCACTTGCCGGACGAGGTACGGAGTTCACTCGACCATCTGGGTCGCAGCGAGCAGATAGATCACCTGCAGGACCAGCTCGGAGCACGGACACAGCTACTCCCTCTACTCGACCAGTCCGGTGCTACCGATGTCACGAGTGGGGACATTACCGAGCACAGTGCCCACAGGCTTCTGGCGAGCCTCAGCCACAGCCTTCACAGCCACAGCCTCAGACACAGCGTTCAGGGAGTTTCCGTGGCAGGAACTCCAACTTTAGGCGACAGCAGCCAAGACAGACGCAGAGTGTGGCAGGATCTAGTGCTGCATCAGCCAGGCAGGGACAGTTACATGCCGTTACCGAGGAGCAGGCACGTTCAGCGGCTACAGTGGTGAAAGGTATGGTCTCAGTATTGGGCCGACCTTTCCATGTTTTATTTGATTCCGGCGCGACACACTCTTTCCTTGCTTCGAGGTTGCTTGTTTCTTTAGATAGAGTTGCAGAGACGCTATCGTCTCCATATCACATCCGAGGGCCAGGTGGCCAGTTATTTGTCATATCTCTGATAGTCAGGCACTTGCCCATACTGATAGGAGGTCATGAGATGATCGCAGATTGCCTACTTCTGCAGCTTGATGAGTTCGACTTGATATTGGGCATGGATTGGCTATCCACTCATCATGCACTTGTTGATTGCTTTAGGAAGACGGTTGTCTTCAGGATTCCAGATCTACCCGAGTTCACCTTTGAGGGTACTATACATGACTCCACCATGGAGTACATTTCAGTATTGCGAGCCCAGCGACTTGTTGACCAGGGTTGCGATTCATATCTTGCTTTTGTTCGGGAGGTATCTGATCAGGAACCGATGATACAGGATATCCGAGTAGTATCTGAATACCCTGACGTATTTCCTGATGAGCTACCAGGGCTACCTCCTGAGAGGGAGATTGAGTTCGAAATCACATTGTTATCAGATACACAGCCGATCTCTATGGCACCATATCGCATGGCACCAGCCGAGTTGAGGGAGCTGAAGGTGCAGTTGCAGGAGTTGCTTGACATGGGATTCGTAAGGCCGAGCACGTCACCTTGGGGTGCTCCGGTTCTATTTGTCAAGAAGAAGGATGGATCCATGAGACTATGCATCGATTACAGGCAGCTGAACAAGAGAACGGTGAAAAACCGTTATCCTTTGCCGCGCATCGATGATTTGTTTGACCAGCTCCAGGGATCTTCGGTTTTCTCGAAGATCGATCTTCGCTCAGGCTACCATCAGCTGAGGATTCGCGAGTCGGATATTCCGAAGACAGCCTTCAGGACTCGCTATGGACACTACGAGTTTGTGGTGATGCCGTTTGGGCTCACCAATGCACCTGCGGCTTTCATGGATATGATGAACCGTATCTTCCGTCCATACTTGGACAGGTTTGTAGTGGTGTTCATCGATGATGTGCTCATCTATTCACGGAATGAAGAGGATCATGCTAATAATCTGCGGATCGTCTTAGACACATTACGAGAGCACAAGCTATATGCCAAGTTGAGCAAGTGTGAGTTCTGGTTATCCCAGGTCTCATTTCTCGGGCATATTATTTCTGGAGCAGGCATTGCGGTTGATCCCGCGAAGATAGATGCAGTTATGTCTTGGGAGCAGCCCAAGACAGTCACTCAGATTCGGAGCTTCCTCGGATTAGCAGGTTATTACAGACGCTTCGTCAGCGGATTTTCACGCATCGTCCGTCCATTGACACAATTGACGCAGAAGGGAGTTCCATTCATTTGGAACGATTCATGTGAGCAGGCCTTCCAGACCCTGAAGGAGAGATTGACTACAGCACCTATTCTTGCTCTTCCTTCAGGCACTCAGGACTATGCAGTCTACACGGATGCATCTGGAGAAGGTCTGGGAGCAGTGTTGATGCAGAGAGGACAGGTGATTGCTTACGCATCACGGCAGTTGAGACCGCACGAGCGGAACTACCCCACACATGACTTAGAGTTGGCGGCAGTTGTCTTCGCCTTGAAAATCTGGCGCCACTATCTATATGGGGTGAATTTTGAGATTTTCACAGATCATAAGAGCCTAAAGTACATCTTTGATCAGAAGGAGTTGAATATGAGACAGCGTAGATGGCTCGAGCTGCTGAAGGATTATGATTGCACGATCTCTTACCATCCCGGTAAGGGAAACGTGGTGGCTGATGCACTTAGCAGGAGAGCGCATGCTGATGGTACGGCGAACTGGCTATACACATGGGATACGCTTGCAGCTTTTACCGATTGGCACCCTCAGGAGAACGCATCCATTTCTACCGCCGTGCCTCCACGATACAGCAGTCTTTGGGATCGTATTGTTGAGGGCCAGAAGACCGATCCTTGGATTCATGATAGATACATGCGCGCTGTCAAGGACGAATTTGATGACTTTGTTGTGATGGAGTCTATTTTATGGAAGGCAGGACGGGTCGTTGTACCCAATGATGAGCAGCTTCGCAGAGACATTCTCGATGAGGCACACAGTTCACGGTTATCTATCCATCCAGGCAGTACGAAGATGTACCGTGATCTGCGTCGACATTTTTGGTGGGATGGAATGAAGCGCGATGTGGCGCTACATGTCAGCAGATGCATGACCTGTCAGATGGTCAAGGCTGAGCACAGGAGACCGCCAGGATTACTGCAGTCTCTCCCCATTCCCGAGTGGAAGTGGGAGAGCATTTCTATGGATTTTGTCACGGGATTGCCGAAGACACCGGGTGGCCATGATTCGATTTGGGTCGTTGTTGATAGGTTGACAAAGTCAGCGCATTTTATACCTGTCAACACGACTTACACTCCATCCAGATTGGCCAAGCTCTATGTGCAGAACATTATCAGGCTGCATGGTATACCACGAGAGGTGGTGTCTGATCGGGATTCGAGATTTACATCTCACTATTGGCAGCAGTTCACGTCAGCACTACAGACAGAGCTGAAGATGAGTTCTGCTTATCATCCGCAGACAGATGGGCAGAGTGAGCGCACCATTCAGACGCTGGAGGATCTACTTCGCGCATGCACTTTGGAATGGAAAGGGTCCTGGAAGGACCATTTGCCTTTGGTGGAATTCACGTACAACAACAGCTATCACTCCAGTATTGGCATGGCACCATTCGAGGCCCTATACGGGCGGAGATGCCTCACACCTCTCAGTTGGCGTGAGGTAGGTGATCATGCTTTATATTCCGTGGATCTCTTGGAGGAGACTGCGAGAGCTGTTAATCTTGTGAGACGGAGGCTTCTGACGGCACAGAGCCGCCAGAAGAGTTATGCGGATCGTCGGAGGAGAGACTTAGAGTTCCAGGTAACCTAATTATTTCTTCTTCATCTATGACATATATATGTTCAAATTAATCTCATACTAATGACATTCCTATAAATTATAGGTTGGAGATTGGGTATTTCTCCGTGTATCTCCCATGAAGGGAGTACAGAGATTCGGTGTTCGTGGCAAGTTGGCGCCGCGATATGTTGGACCGTTCGAGATTCTTGCTCGTGTAGGGAAAGTTGCATACCGAGTAGCCCTTCCTCCACATCTTTCTGCTATTCATGATGTCTTCCACATATCCAACCTGAGGAAGTATGTGCACGACCCTCGGCACATCATCAGTTATGAGAATCTCGATGTAGAGCCGGATCTGACTTATGAGGAGAAGCCAGTCCAGATACTTGACCGCGCTGAGAAGAAGCTTCGCAACAAAGAGATTTCATTGGTCAAGGTTTTGTGGCACCGACACGGCGTCAAGGAAGCAACATGGGAGACTGAAGCCGACATGCGGGCACGATACCCGCAGCTATTCTGATGTAATCAACACAACAAGCTCTTGTAATTAGAAACATTATAAATATATGACTTGTTTTCCCTTTGAGGTTTTTATGGGTTCAAAATCCTTTGAGGTTTTTATGGACATATGAAATTCAAACAAGTCACCGAATAGCCTTAACTCGAGTCTCGAGGACGAGACTCCCTTTGAGGTTTTTATATTTGTAACATCCGGAATCCAATCAAACCCGAAGTCGTCCGATTTTGGGTCTAATGAACTCAAAAACGTTGTCGGTCAATACTAAACAACCTAAAACGATCAATCAATAATGAATCAAAAGTCGTTCGGACGAAATCGACCAAAAAATCGGTCCCTTCGTAATGCGTGCCGTGAAAAGCCGCGACGCAAATTCGGAAACCGTGAAACGAACCGAGACCGTCATTAGATCCGATTCGACAATACAAGACCAACGGAATCGACCGTTCGTCAATCGGAGGTCGTTTGATATTTTTAAATCATAAAATTTAACCTTAAACAAAATCCGTATCCGAAAATTCGGGGGTTCAAAACCCAACCGAAAGTGTATCAATATTATACTCATATTGATCGTCGTTCCGAGACGATCAAAACAAGATATTTCGTGTCAAAATCCGAGATCCGAGGTGAGCGTACGATCGATTTTTTTAGTATGTCAATTAAAGAAATTTTGATTTTAAAATACATGCAATTAAAAGTCTGCTACAGCAGTCTATAATAGGCAATATACGGTTTCAGTTTTTTTTTAAAAAAAAAAATATAAAAAAAAAAGAGAAGAAACCAGCCGTTGGTTTCCTCTTTTCCTTCCCAGCCACCTGGCTTCTTACTCCTTCACACTTGGCCTATTCTAGTCTCATTTGGCACAAGAGAGCCCCTCTTCTTTGGCGATATAAATAACCACTTAAGACCTCCATCGTCTCCATTTCATTTCCTGGAAATTCCCAACCGAAACCCTCATTTCTCCTCCAAATATCGGGCTGTGGATACTCTTCAACAGACAGAATTGCTGTTGTTTCAGCCCCTCTCCATCGACTGCTGGTTGCTCCAAAGCAACGAGTCTTTTGCAGAATATTCATGAGCATTTCTCCCTCCCTTGCTGTTGCATGCCAGATCATCCTCTTCATCAAAATCTGAAGCAATTCAAGGTACCATCCTACCTTCTTTTGCTGCCAATGCATGTATTATCATACTTTGTAAGCCAATGTTGGGTGTTGGGGATCCATAAAAATGACAAGATTGGTGGAGAAATTATTTGTAGGATAGTTGGGAAAGGTTGGGATGATTCACGAGTGAGTGGTGCATGTTGTTAATACTCCACTATTCGTTCCTTTAGAATCTCTCATACAATTTCGTTTTTTTTTTTTTTCTTCCTTTACGTATCATTAGAACAGGAACTGGACCTGCATACGTAATTGATATGAATTGGATTATGTTATCAGCGAATCATGTACACAGTACACATGTTCTCCAGTCCAGAAGGCTGCAACCACTGACCGAGTAATCATTGTATTTCTCAATAAAAGTTATTACATGATCGAAATTGGTGCTGAATTTCGATCTTAAGAGACTTTAGTTACTAACTCCACAGTTTTGAAAAAAAAATAAAAAAAATCAGCTTATATACCTCACATGGTAGCTAAATTTATCTCTTTTGACTGGGAGATAAAGGTAATCAATCCACGTTACAGGTCTTCAGCAATTAAAAATGTAGAATGTCGAGTTCTCTAGTCTTATTTCAAGTACTTGAAAATATTATAAAATATACCAACATTCCGTTCTTTTTTTTTAAATGGGGGGTATTTCCTGTTCATGTCTAATCTTTATGTAAGTGGGTATTCCTGTGCATGCATGTAAGATTTTGTTGTAATGATTTATTAAGGATTGATAAGGAGATGGAATATTCTTGGGATATAAGAGGAATTGCCAATCTAGTCAGGAGATCGAATATTCTGGAATAAGTTATGTTATCCAATTGTTGATGAACTAAGAGCTAATGCTACTCTTTAAGAACTTAGGCTGAAAATAGATTAGTTAATAATATTGGTTAATATCTAGTGAAATGAGCATATAAGTGGAATATAAGGCTACGGTTCCTTCATTCAACCACTTAAGGTTGTTTTCATGACTAGGAGCACATTGATTTTATTTCCTATAAAATATATATATTGTATTGTGAAATGATTTAGAGCATGTTAGATTTGTAGAAGCAGACCTTCTGTAGTCAGGCAGGATGCCAATAATAATAATAATCTAAATTATAATAATATGGTTAGATCTGAAATGTATAAGGGTTCTCTAGATACAAAGACAAAGTTATTGTTGAGAAATAATTCTATGCCATCATGTATGATCTATTATGGAATATTTGTAGGGACACATGCCTGCTCCTTGAGAACGAGCCATTTTCTCCTAATTTGGGTAGTACTCCTTGATTTAAACATTTTCCTATTGGACTGAAGTTAGAATTGTGATAACTTAGGGCAAGGACTCTTTTAGTAAATCAGTTAATTGGTATACACATTTAGCTTTGCTAATTGATGCTGACATGAATATATGGTTTGATGAGAATCAATAGTGATAATTATAATAATGCCAGTCATGGTGATCTTCACACCAGACTGAGCGAGAGCGCGGTGACTCTCACCTGGGCGGAAGAAAGGAAGCCCAGTTAGGGCAGCGGCCGCCAAGTGCGCGGGTCTAGGATCCCAGTCTTTTATACGGTTTTTACGCGAGCTCGCAGTGTTTTTACGCCTCGTTGGAATCCTGACTTTAGACCAGTTCCGCTGACCCTGTCTATTAGGATACCCAGGCGGGGGATCCTTGGTTTTCAGTTTTACGTACGAGCTCGTCCGCCCGTACTAGTCGGGCAGTTTTCTAGAGCGACTTTTCTAGGGAGTCTCTCTCACCCGTCTCAGTGGCGTAGTTGGGGAGTAGACCTATCCCTCTATTGGACCGCGCTTCCAATTAGAGGGCGAGACGGAAGAGCCATTTGCAGGCTTCTTCACCGCTTGAGTTACTTCGCCAAACAGACTTGGCGATTCTATATCTAGATCATCCATATCTACATCTACCACATCTGGAGTTATATCTGAAACATTGAAGATTGATGGATTTGAGAAGTTAAGATCAAAAGACCATTCTCTCTACCCAAGAATTTAAATAAATTAATAGATCTCTACAATCTCAACTTTTCCATTCTTTCACTAACCAACATGATCTCTAAGGAAAATGATATATGCATTCCCCCTCACACACTCATGATTACGCAACTGCTATCGAAATAATGTTACATATGGGAAATGCCGGGTTCAAGGGAAAGTCATTAGAAATGCATTACGAACAATTGAGATGCTTACAAGTAACCTGAAAAACCATTTTCATTTGCAAGTAGAATTAAATCTTAATTTGAGTTGCTCTTGCCTTTCTGCTTGCTTTCTTTTGTAAATAATAAATGCCGTTATTTTATATAAGTTTTTGGGAGGTACCAGCAACCGCTGACGCCTTTTCTTCCTATTGTGCGTGGCAGGCAAACAGCCTGCAGTTTCGTAGCCGCTCAGTATATACATGCTTCCAGGAGATATAGTGTACACCCGACGGTATGATTTACTTTGTCTTAGTTTTTGTACAGATGATGATGTAAATGCTATCTCTTTTGTCACATTTTGGGATACATGTTGTAACACGGAATATGCTTGTACATGTTGTAAATGGATATGAATATTAATGAAAAGAAATTTTGGTGATGTCTGTCTCTTTTACTTGTGGTCATGAGTTAAGAATGAATGTCATAATTTGCGCGAAAAAAAAATTTCCCTGTATTTTTACATCTTGTGTGATATAATTGTGAATGATATCTTGCGAATTGCGCGTAAACGGGTACCCGGATCCTGAGGGGCCTACACCCTTCGCCCACGTCACACTGCAGATGGAACAATTCTGACGATAGACATACCGGTTGAGAGCACTTCTCGAAATGCCGCATGCCTTCAAACATGTGAGCCCTTCCTTCGAGGGGTTGTCTCGGGAGTCCAACCGCCAGCGACGAACCCGACGTGCCCCTTGGCCTTTCGCCTACCGCCAGCTCCGTAGCCACCGCCGGCCTCGAAACCTCCGGAGGGGGCGGAGGATCGTCTATGGACAGCTCTATCGCGAAGGAATAGCGTCCCACGTTTAACTCCGCAAACTCACTTCGCCCACCGATCTTGTCAAGGAAAGACTTGGTACATTCGAACAGAATCTTCGTTTCCTCCACCGCGGAGCCTGGCCGAAGGCCATCCTCGAGGACTTCCCAAACATAGCCCCAGCGACTCAACGCCCTCCGTAAGCATCCAGCCGAACGGGAGAGGAAGGGGACTCCCCTAACCGTGGCCAAGCACACTTCCATCTCCCTGTAACAATCATCCGTGAAGCTCATCCTTCTCCACACCACGTTCCCAACGTCCCCATTTCGAACCAGACGCTCCACCTGAGCTTCCGATAGACCTCGAACACAACAACGCCTGCTATCCAGCACCACTATGTCCCCCGTGAATTGCGGGCCGAGGAACCCACGTAAATGCGACGAGACACCATCCATGTTGATAACTTCTCTCACTGCATGGCCGATAGCCGCATGCATCTTTGGAGCATGCATGTTATGTTTTCCAGGACCAACACCCCCAACGTTAACCTTCGCGCCCGCCGACGCTGCCCTCCCGACCATGTCCGCATAGGTAGGCCCCCCTCGAGGCACGAGTGGAGAACTTCCTCCCGAGCATCCTCCTTGGAAATCCGCCCGCCTCCCGACAGGATTCAGCACGCTGGTCGTCGAGACCGCCATGCAAGAGGCATGCCGATGGCCCACCTTACCGCACGAGAAACACCGCGGTGGTAACCGGCAGAACGACGCGCCATGGCCCCTCTCCCCGCAGCGGAAGCACCGGCAACCCGGCTTCTTGTGAGAGACGACCGTCCATTCTCCACCACTTCCGTTGCTGCACTCCCCTTTCGCTGCACTCCCCTTCCGTTGCTCCATCTCGCCAGTCATTATATACATAGGTTGTAAGTTGCATTGGAGTTTTTTGCCATTCAAATTCAATGTGTATATGAATATCGAGTTTGTTTCTAAAAATAATTCTCCCTGTCGGCTCCTACCTTGTTTTCTTCTCTAAAATCCCTAAATGTTTAGCCTTCTTCTCCAAAATGTCATCAGATCTTTGTCTCAATTGCAAGTCATTATGTCCTCCCCCGCAGGAGTTCTGTCCCTGATACAAGTTGCCATCAGACCTTCCTTACACGCTGCATTGCATGATGTCGGAGGTAAGAACACGTGAAGGGGGTCTAGGGTAGCTGACATTGTGGTGGACAGCAGAAGAGTGCTCTGTAGGTCTCAGAGAGAGCTTCCACAGAGCCATGTGGTTGTTTTTTAGCTAAAATTATTATGTTGAAAATTCAAATGCTTGCACAATAAATCATCTAAAATATATTCCAGTATGAGTAGAGAAAAGAGGAGAGGTGTATAATTGGTCAAACAAGCAACAACTACATGGCATAAACTGCTCATCTGAATCGACCTTCTAGAAGGCAGGCATTTACATATGGATCAGGCAAATGTCTGCATATGGTATATGGTATAGCAGCAAGGGAGGGTTTATCACTAGTAGCAAAATCCAGGTCTTTAACTAAGATCTTCTGCTTGCACGTGATTAAATAAGAGTACATTATTGTCCATACATTTTAGCTACATATTAAAATATGTTTATATGTAAGAGTTTATTTTCACCAAAATTCTTATCGATATTGAGGGTTTTGATTCCGTCCCAATAGTCAAGAATGCAGTCTATCACCATAGTTTGAAGTAGCTTAAGAATCATCGACAAAATCAAAAGAAGGCCTAGGAAAAAAGGAGATGCAATGAAACAACATAATGTTCTGATTATTGCAATGCGGTTTTTCAACTTTAGGAGAAAGTGGAAATTAAGTAAGCTTCTCACAAATAAATATACATTTTTACTTTATTTGAATGTCCGCTTTTTGTTAGAATTATTATATTACTATTATGGTTGTAACCTTTCGGGTTCCGTAACTCTTAGTCCTTCGAGTTCCGTAACACTCCTCAAGGGTATTTATGTATTTTTCCTCTTATACTCTTTAGGGTTTTCTCTCTATATAAGAGACCCTAGTCCTATGGAATACACATCCCATTTGTCTCTCTTCTCCACATGGTATCAGAGCAATGGTCCTAGACCGGGGTTCTGACCTAAAATCCCCACCGCCAACTTCAAGCCTCGCAAAAGCCCGCGCAAGACCCTTCAATCGCCTCTAGTGCAACAGCTCGACCCCAAAACTTATCACGGACCACTTCCAAGAATCCAAATCTGCTGTCCATTGAGGATTTTCAACCCTTCTTTAAGGTTCTAGGGCCTTTTTAGCTCTTATATGCTACCTTAGTTGATCAGGATCTTTCTATTTTAAGACCACCATGACATCTTCGTCTACCGAGACAAAGCCTTGGCCACGAATATTATAGCACAAGGCACTACTATCAAATTCAAGGCACATAAAATTACGTGCTCTGATCTCGATCTTTTATGGTGTTCATTGGTGGTCAGAGGAACTCTAAATTTTGACCAAAGATCCTTTAGATGAAAAGGACAAAGAGTACAACAACTGACACACTGACAACAATTTGGTTATCAACTGGATGACCAACAATGTTGAGGCTCACATTGCATCAAATCTTCTTTACAAAAATATGGCCAAGGAAATGTGGGAGGATCTTGAGCAAACATACTCCCACAAGAAGACGAAGTCACGCCTTGCAGACATTTACAGGCGAATCTGGTCGGCATCTCAGGATGATTCCATCCTCATCGAGTACTACATGCATCTCTCCAGCCTGTATGAGGAGCTCGCAATATTCTAGCCCTCATGTTGCACCAAACATATACAAGAACGTTCTGACTGGCAGCTATATCGCTTCCTTGATGGTCTGCATTCTAGATAACATGTAGCGAAGGAGCAATTTCTTATATCAGACACACTGCCAACAATGAAGGCAATCTTTGGCAGACTTGAGGAGCTCGAGACATCTGCTACCCGACCTCCCATCTTGCCTTCAACAGAGAACTTTGCACACATCGCCTCATCTGGGC
Source organism: Ottelia alismoides (assembly GCA_037367405.1). Taxonomy (NCBI): domain Eukaryota; kingdom Viridiplantae; phylum Streptophyta; class Magnoliopsida; order Alismatales; family Hydrocharitaceae; genus Ottelia; species Ottelia alismoides. The sequence goes on along the minus strand of JAZKJV010008127.1, from coordinate 28,210 downwards.
GAGGAGGCAGATACAACTTACGAGGAGGACGCGATCATGATCCAATTCGTGGTTGTGGACGGGAATCTTGACGAGACCGTGACTTTGGTCGTCGTCGTGGGCGAGACTCTACTGCCCCATGCACTCACTATGGTAGGTGGAACCACCCGACTGAGTGATGCTGACAAAAATTCGGCGTACCTTCTTATCACGCCAATAATGCTTATGAGGATGCACATGATGTGGAAGAAGCATCACCTACCTCCAGTGGCAAGACTGTTCATCTTCATGATGCAGATTACTCCCACCTAATGCAGATCTTTCAGACTCCAGGGCCTACCACAACTAGTAACACTACAGCTGTTGCTCTAGTTACCCCTTCAGGTACAATAGCCAATTCTATTATCACTCCTACTCCAGCTTGGATTATTGATTCTGGTGCCTCTACTCATCTCACTGGAGAAGGTAGTTTGCTCACCTCTTCCATACCATCTACCTCTGTGAAATCAGTTCGAGTCGCTAATGGGACTCAATCACAGATTACTACCGTCGGAACTATGGAATTCTCTTCCAAGCTCCGACTTTCGGGGGTTCACCGTGCTCATGATTTTCCTCTTAGCTTGCTGTCAGTTGACAAGCTTTGTGTCGAGCTTTTATCGTGTGATATTTAATAAGTCTTGTTATTTTCAAGACATTCAGACGAAGCAGATTTTTGGTAGGGGTCATGAGAAGAACAACCTATATTATCCTGACATACCCTCGGACTCCAATTTTGTTGGTGTTGCGTCCATCTCCGAAGATCTGCTCCTGTGGCATCTGCGCCTTGGGCATCCCTCTACCAAGGCCATCTCCATGATGTTTCCTAAACTCTCTTCTCTGAAGCCCTTTTAGTGCGAGGCATGTGAGTTCGGGAAACACCATCGAGCTTCATTTCCTGTCCGTACTGAGTCTCGTAGTATTATAGCTTTTCATCTTATTCATTGTGATGTTTGGGGACCTTGTCCGATCCGCACATTAAATGGTCATCGTTATTTTATAGTTTTCGTTGATGATTATAGTCGATCTTCTTCGGTATATCTAATCAAGGTGCGTTCGGAGATTAATCAAATTGTCAAAAATTTCTTTCAATATGTTAAAACTTACTTTTCTAGCATTGTTAAGATCATTCGTACTGACAATGCTCTTGAGTTAACCCAACATGACTGGACCTCTTTCTTTGCATCTCAGGGAACTGTTCATCAAGCATCTTATCCATATACCTCACAACAGAATGGTATAGCTGAGAGGAAACCCCCAAATGCCAAATCTCTTCTTAGTCAAATGAGTGTTCCTAAACAATATTAGAGAGATGTTATCCTTACTGCAGTATATCTCATCAACCGTCTTCCTTCTTCTGTTCGGAAAGGGGCAACTCCATTTTCCTTACTTTACCCAACTGAGTCTTCTTTCCCCATACCTTTGTGAAGTTTTGATTGTATTGCCTTTGTTCATAACTTTTATGTGGTTGACATATTATCCTCTCGTGCCATCAAATGCATCTTTCTTGGGTACTCTCATACCCAGAAAGGCTATCGCTGCTATGATCATGTTGGACGTCGATACTATGTGTCTGATGATGTCGCCTTCTTTGAGAAAACAAGTTATTTCACACAGACTGTAAGTAACATTCCTCTGGAACTCCCTCCTCCGCCAATCGTCTATACTCACTAACGTACCTCTATACCTTTTATACCAGTGTCTGTACTTAACTTGTCCCCTTTATGCAGGATGATATGACCACTTCGAGTGCTCCCACCACTACTGTCCCGGATGTACCTGGGGAGCTTCCTACAGCTCTACGCAAGCAAAAAAGGCAATGTACGTATCACCCCATGTCACATTTTACTTCTACAGATGGTTTATCTAGTTGTGACAAGAGATTTGCAGATGCTCTGAATGCTATTTCTGTTCCAAGAGATCATTTCAGTGCAATGCAGGATCATGGTTGGTAACAAGCCATGGATGAGGAGATGGATGCACTTACCTCCCGGGGTACGTGGGATCTTGTGCTGTTCCCCCCGGGAGTTCGCCTCGTGGCTTATCGATGGGTCTTCACGACCAAACAATCGCCTGATGGATCTATTGACAGGTTGAAAGCTAGACTTGTTGTCAAAGGTTTCACACAAACCTTTGGAGTGCGTTTGGTTGGTGGGTTTTCTGGGGGTTATCCGGGGGTGGGTAACCCGTTTTTGTTTTAGTGTGTTTGGTTGGTGGGTTAAGGGTTGGGAGGGTTTTTGTGATTTGATTGTATTGGAATTTGAAAAAGTTGATAGTTATTATGATATGATTGTATTGAAATTTGAAAAAGTGGGTGGTTGTTGTGATGCGATTGTATTGAAGTTTGGAATAATGAGTATAAGTTGAGTATTTTATGATTTTTAGATGATATGATGGTATAATATATAATTTTTTTGATGGGAAGTGAGTGGGCCCCACTAGTGGGTTAAATTGGGGGTTTTGGGGGTTACCCACCCAAAGTGGGGGGTAACCCCCAATCCGAACGCACCCTTGGAGTTTATTATTTTGAGACCTTCTTGCATGTTGTCCTGCCAGTCCTGCCATGTTAGAGAAAACCAAAGACACTGGGTGTTAAAGAAAACAAATCCTTATAAAGGATTCAAGAAACACAGAAAGAAACTTTTCTTTGAAAACCAAAGATAGCATGCGATTATTTAGATAACACATCAGTGCTATGAAATTCGATATTTTGTATTCAAACGGAAGGGTCATTAAATAAAATAATTAGGTGACTAATAGGAAACATTCAATTATATTTTAGATATTTTGCATATAAAATCTATGTTTATTTCATATTATCATATACATTATATACATGTATGATCATTAACTATGAAGATCAAAGTATCATCTTAATTCTAATAAAATTACATACATCTAAATTTTCTTTTATTTTAAGTTGTATCATTTAGTTGGCAACTTGCTAGTCGGAGCTATTCTACTCGATTACCCCACTAAATGTCATAGTCAGATCGACTAATCAGTCTAGTCGGTAGATTATTACAACAATGGTAGGTAGTAAAACAACATATCCCCAGTAAGAGTGAGGAGTGTGACTCTTTAACAAGAGAGTCCTAGTGACATCCACACAATATGTTAAGGCACATGATGTCATATGTAAAATCCCTTGTGACTTGAAGATCAAAGTATCATCTATATTCTAATAAAATTACATACATCTAAATTTTCCTTTATTTTAAAGAAAGAATAAAAAACTAAAATAATAATAATATACTAGTTTTCATTAGTTAGTTGGCAAGTCAGTCGGAGCTATTCTACTCGATTACGCCACTAAATGTCATAGTCAGATCGACTAATCAGTCTGGTCGGTAGATTATTACAACAATGGTAGGTAGTAAAACAACATATCCCCAGTAAGAGTGAGGAGTGTGACTCTTTAACAAGAGAGTCCTAGTGACATCCACACAATATGTTAAGGCACATGATGTCATATGTAAAATTCCTTGTGACTTGAAGATCAAAGTATCATCTTAATTCTAATAAAATTACATACATCTAAATTTTCTTTTATTTTAAAGAAAGAATCAAAAACTAAAATAATAATAATATACTAGTTTTCATTAGTTAGTTGGCAAGTCAGTCAGAGCTATTCTACTCGATTACGCCACTAAATGTCATAGTCAGATCGACTAATCAGTCTTGTCAGTAGATTATTACAACAATGGTAGGTAGTAAAACAACATATCCCCAGTAAGAGTGAAGAGTGTGACTCTTTAACAAGAGAGTCCTAGTGACATCCACAATATGTTAAGGCACATGATGTCATATGTAAAATCCCTTGTGACTTGAAAAAATGTGATAAATAGCCCGTACAAAACTGAAGGGCATAGTCAGATCTCACAGACCTGATAATTGTTGAGAAAAGGTTATTTATTCTAATGATAAAGTTTTTATAATATCACCAACCTTAGACTTATGCTAGATAGGAAACTCCCAAGATAAATGAGAAAATCACCTATAATGACAAGATAAAAACAATGCCATGATGATTAAGAAAATAAATGCACCCTCAAAAGTTAAAATGCACCAACTTAAACAACAAACCACTGCAACAACCATGAAGACTTGGAAAGCTAGCATGATGGTGCTTCTCAAGTTGACAGGCCTTGCAGTGGAAGCTAGACTGGGATGAGATCTGAGGTAGGACTCAACATAACTTCTAAAGATGTAGATGATTAAAACGAAGATGATGTATGTAGGAGGAGACCGGACCAATGTAGATTGAAATTCTGTTAGCATATAGAAACTTGATGAATATGTAAAGACCCCCTGCTCATGGACACATCTGATCACCTTGCCTATAAGTATATCTTGAAACATAAGAGAAAATGTGTCAAATATCGCACAAGAATTAAGTTCCTTAGTGAGTTGATTGATATATAAACAAATTCATATAGAATTTAAAGGACCTAAAGTATTCATAAAGGGCATCAGAAGGATCTCTAATTCGCTTGTGATAGAAGAGTGTAACTTATATGTAATAATAACTGAACTACACAAAGGAATCAAGCTGTAAAATGTGAATTGTTCCCTGCTACCACAAATCCAATGAGAAGCTCCCGAATTGATCACCCACTCTGTAAAGTCTGTGTTATAAAAGCGGTAAAGGCAAGACCTACACTAAGGTGTTGCGAGGTTGTTGCACCCGATTGTGTATAAAGGGGACTGGACTGAGCACGTGTTCAGAGACAAGATTCTCATACTATTAGTTCTCTGTTTCTCTATGACTTTAAAGATGACACACACAAGATTATATCGTAGTCACTCGCATATTCTTTATGATTGTATGATTATAAGCGTGGTTTTCTGCTCAACACGACTGCGAAGAGTCGTCGCTTTAAGAGAAGAAGAAACTCAGCCTTGCAGCTTGTCTTTGTTCAAAAGTATTCTAATTGTTTATTTGTATTATTTTGTAAAGTTGTAAACTCAAGCAAGCTTCAACTAAAAGCTTCAAAATCAGGTAGATCAAGTATTCATGTACCGATTTTTTTTCATTGATTGATCATCACCTATCGATCATGTTCAATCTACCTATCGACCATGCCTTATCGACCACCGTTATTGAACTTATAGATCATATTTTGGATTCCCTCCCAATGGTCATCAACTGATCGATCATAGCTTCTTAGTTGATCGATCATTGATTCATTGGCAGTTGATCAATCATACACCTTGACTCAATCGATCATATAAGGAAACCATATCTGATTTCTTGCCTATTTTGTTTCCAACGGTCATATTCCCTTGAACCCAAGATAAAGGACTACATACCCATTGTTGGAATACACACAACTCAAGCAATCACTCCTACATTCTCTAAAAAAGCCAGAAGCTCTCTTTAAGTGATATCCCCGATATTTTTCCTCTAGCTCATCGATTCAATTAATCTTTTGAGAAGCATATTTTTTGTTGAACACTATGAAGCAAAGTTTTTTAGTGCATCGGAGTTCGATCGCTCATCTTCTCTCAAGTTCTTCTGATAGAAGTCAGAGAACTTTTTTGGCAGTCTTCTCAGTACAGTGATATTTATTTATTTGTTTGATATTGATTACCCGCCCATGCTATATATGTAATATAATTGATGTGCTACTATTTACGAATCTTAGTGCAATTATATTTTGTTGATTTATCTCTAAATTTCACGGTTCTTAATTTAAAAATAATTCTTTGATATATGTGAAGATAATACTCTTTGGAAAAGATTATTGCTCTATCTTTTTGTATCCGGTTAACACATAGGTGTCTGATCCTAAGTAGCAGTAAAGCTTTGGATGTGAGATATTTAAGGAAACATGAAGAAAGCCGAAGTTTGTCTGTTCTTGGACTACAATGTCCGATTTGTATTGTTGATCTTGGTGTTTGATCCAAGATTGTGAAGCGCCAACTTTGTAAACAGTTGAGATATGTGCGTAAATATCTAAGGCTTTAGTATAGCAGTTGATGAGCTTGGCTAATCGGGAAATCCTGAGTCAAGAAGACTTAGATTGTGATTTTTACCCAGACAGGTTTCCATGTTAATATTATGCAAAGTATGCTGATTAGATTGCTTGGTCGATTGTTTCTATGCTTGTTGAATATTCCGTGAAAACTTTTAAAACTTCCTCGAACCACTTTTCACCCCCTCTAATGGTGTCATGAACCCTGAATTCACATTTGATATCATGCTTGGATTAATATCTCGACGCCATTACTCGATGATACATATGACAACAATCACAAGGAAGGATTTTGAAAGCCAGTCCACTATCAGACCACCACACTTCAATGGCACAAACTACAACAACGGCAAGTATGCATGTAAATCTTCTCAGAAACTATTGTTATTGATGTATGGAATATCATATAGACTAAGTATACAAGGTCAATTGCAGGAAGTATTCTGTCTGACATTGACAAAACGAAAGCGACTTACAACTCCAAAGAGATGAACGTCATCTTCTGTGCCATTACAATAGATGAGTTCAAGCGCGTATCAGCTTGTAAGACTGTATACGCTATATGGAACAACCTCAGTGTCACCTATGGAGGAACAACAAAGCTTCAAGAATAACAAGTTAGTCTGCAACAACAAAGATATGAGTTGTTCAAAGTGGAGAATCAACCAGTTACATGTACACAAGATTCTCAGCAATCATCAACAACCTCATGAATCTTAAAGTTGGCATCAAAGATCCAGAATAGGCAAAGAAGATACTAAGACTCACACCTATCTGGAGTACAACACCTACAATTATCAAAGAAGTAAACAACGCCAACCCTCCCCGTTGATGAACTCATAGGCAAGCTTTTAGCCAATGAAATCAAGAAAACTCAAACAACCGAAGTAGAAGCCAAAGTCAAGAAGAAAGGTATTGCACTTCAGGCCACAAAATCAACTTCGGAGGATAGCACATATATAGACATGGCCATGCTCACAAGGAAATTCAAGAAGTTCATCAAGAAGAATGGCGTGAAAGGAAGCGATCTCAAATGCTTCAACTGTATGAAGGGGCATTTCAAGAAAGATTCTCCATTTCTCAAGAGAAGCAGTGCTCAAGAACTACAAAATCACGATTCAAGCAAGGATAAGAAGATAGAAAGGAAAAAAGGTCATCGACACTGTGGAATGTGAAAGAGAGAAAAGTTGTATTTCAAGTAACCCTAGAGTCCTCTTATATAAGAGAAAGACTCTAGGGAGAAATTTACATAAAGAGGACAGAGAAATTAGAAATATATAAATAAAGACAAAAGATAAAATTCTCTCAACACTTCCCCTCAAGCTAGAGCATATATGTCTATCATGCTCAGCTAGGAACAACAACGTCGAAAGGGACCCCTCGGAAGAGCCTTGGTAAACATGTCCACAATCTGATCTCCTGAAGCAACATGTGAGGTAGAAATAAGCCCTTTCTGGATCAAGTCACGGGTATAATGACAATCAACTTCGATGTGCTTTGTTCTCTCATGGAAGGTTGGATTATTGGCTATGAATAGAGCTGCTTGATTATTGCATTAGAGATGCATTGTGAGAGAGGCACCTCAATAGCAAGGTCAGTCAGAACGGACTTAACCCACATCATTTCCGTGCTCGCTTGGGCCATAGACCTATATTCCGATTCAGCACAGGATCGAGCAACAACCGTCTGTTTCTTACTCTTCCATGAAACAAGTGAGCTACCAACAAACACAGTGAAGCATGAGGTTGACTTCTTGTCTTTGGGACACCCAGCATAATCTGCATCTGCACATCCAGTAACTGACAGTGACGTATCTCTTATGAACAGAAGACCTGCTCCTGGAGAAGACTTCAGATATCTCAGGATCATACGGACTGCATCCATATGAACCTGTCTCGGTTGCTCCATGAACTGGCTAACCCTGCTTACAGCAAATGATACGTCATGCCTGGTAAAAGTAATATATAGAAGCTTCCCTACCAGCTCTCTATATCGTCTATTATCTATCTCCTTAGAATCATCATCATAGAGTCTAGCATTGGGATCCATCAGTGTAGTGGCCGATCTACAACCTGTCATACCTGTCTCAGCCAGAAGATCGGTAACATACTTCCTTTGTGTCATAACCATACCCTGTTGACTGCGAGCAAACTCCAAGCCAAGGAAGTAACGTAGCTTAGCAAGGTCCTTGGTTACGAATTTTCGTCTAAGGAGATCCTTTACTGCCTAAATACCATGTTCATCACTGCCACTAACAACTATATCATCCACATAAACCAGAACAATAACCATACCTCTTTGGGTTCTTTTAATGAAAAGAGAATGATCTGCAGTAGATCTGACAAATCCATTCTGTTCAAAAAACTTTGAAAGCTTCTGAAACCAAGTTCTCGGACTCTGCTTGAGGCCATATATTGCCTTGTAAAGTCGGCACACCATACTAGACTTCCCTTAGAAGCAAACCTGTGGTTGCTGCATGTAAACTTCTTCCCGCAGATCGTCATACAAGAAAGCATTCTTCACATCTAACTAGAAAAGCGACTAATCACGTACCACGACAACTGCAATGAGAATACGCAAACAGGGGAAAAAGTATCCTGGTAGTCCACCTCATACGTTTGAGTGAACCCACGAGCAACCAGCCTTGCCTTATATCTATCAACAATACCATCAACCTGATGTTTCACTGTAAACACCCACTTGCTCCCAATGACAGATACATCAGGGGGAGCTGCACAATACTCCACGTACCTCTAGACTACAAAGCTGCCATCTCCTCCCCATAGCAAGGAGCCAGTGACTACTCTTCAACACATCCTGATAAGAGTGTGATATCTCCACTGTAGACAACCCCATAACGAACCTCAGAAATTCCTCAGAAAGGTGATCCAGTGACACATGGGAAGTAAGAGGATGCATAGTGCATGCACGCCTATGCTTCCGTAGAGCAATAGGAACATTCAGATCCTCAGTGCTTACAGAAGGGGTAGCATCATCGACATCCTGCATCTCAAACTGTACATGCAAATCACCATTGCTATTAGATGAACTCAACTGCTCAAAACATACCTTGGGCGTGTTGGATGATGTTTGAGGCACGAGAGTACGAGGTCGACGCTGGTAGACCTGAGGAAAGAAAGGAGGTGGAGAGGACTGTTGTTAGCAATGTGAGCCCAAGGCGAACCATTACCGCAATAAATGTTATTGTAATAAATGATTTATCAATAAAAGTTATTGTTATTTTTTCAATCCCTTTCTGAGATTGAATGAATGAATGTACTATAAGGTCCCTCTGTACAACAAGGGTTATGTACCATGGCCAACTTGATGATCATACAACTGTTGATTCATTGATTTAATCATAGAGGCTGATGCTTGGATGAATATCTAAGAAGTTAGATAGAGGACTCATCAAGCATCATCAAATGATTGTTAAGTGATGATCTCCAGCCTGAGTAGGAGATGACAATCCTTTCTCATCTGGCTGATATCTGACTGACCTCTTAATGCAGGTTCTCTGCATGGGAATAGTGATTCGGAGGTGTCAGATTAGTTGAGTCAATGAGTTGACTTAACGAGATCGAGATAACCAAAGACCTATGTTGAATGCTGTCACAGCATAGGCATGCATCTTCTGACCAGAGACAGATGTGTTACTATATGTCTAAGTGTGTACATTTGGCAGACCAATAGGTTGATGACCTAACCAAGGTCTATACACCGGCGAGCTGGTGTACATGTAAGGACATATGAGTAATACGATCTCTCAAAGGGATCATACATGTTCAATTATGAACCGGAGGACATGAGCTCACTCATGAGGTATTGGGACTGATCAAATTCAATGCATGGTCGTCATGCTTTGGAAGCATGACATGAATTTGAAGGTAAGATATATGCTTTGGGAAAACATATGATCTATACCAATTCCCAAATGACCAAGATTGAGAAATTTAGTGATCAAACCCTGAAGATGACAGTGTAAAAGTGATCTATATCTTCAGGATGATCATACGTCTTCCAGTATGCAGGATGTACAGGTGTTGGGAATACCTGAGGGTGATGTGATCATAAACGATTGTATAACCATGACGTTTCCATTCCGAGGGAGTGATGAACCAGGTTTGGATTTTAGTGACTCCTCTCAGTAAAGAAGTGACCTAATCTTAGTCCATGCAATGGACATTGATCTGAAGGAGATTCAGATGCAATGAGAAGATTAGGTTTACGGTCTTGATTTAATCAAGCATCTATGAGAGGTCCATGAGATCTGGATTTGAGATGTGATCTCAATATCCAAGTCACTATACGTGGAATAATACAATCGCCATATCCTTATCTCCAAGTATCTGCGGAGAAATCGCATTATTCTTGAAAGGGTGCAAGAATAATTCCATAGATCTAAGCATTACAGAATTAATGATTAAATGTGATTTAATTATCTTAATGTGTGTATCCAATATAATAAATTTGTGATTTAATTATTGTGGATAAGAATAATGTGGATAGCAATATCCAATTATTCATAATATATTATAAATGTGATTTAGAATGTATTAAAGAGAGCTAATTATAATTTATATTTGTTGATTAATTATTAATGTGTATTGAATACATATTGTGTAATTAATTGAAAATGTAGATTATATTTTCTTTTGGGTTCTGAATGTGATTCACAAATTTCCAATGGCAAGATATTCTCAAAATTAATTATGAATTATTTTTGAAGAATAAATCACAACAAAAGTTGTTGGATTAAATAAAGGAGATTTCCATGGAGATATGCAATCTCATGAAATCTCATGAAATTGCTCCCACTTGCAATCAAGTGGACGACCACCATAACCAATATGGAAATTGGTGGCCGTCCACCATGATCCATGGGATGCAATCTCCATGTTGGAAATCTCCCTTTATTTGATTGGTTTAATTTAGGATTGATTTATATTTGATTTGTCAAATATATTTGATCTAAATTAAATTAGTAGTTGTTGGTTTTTACCAACAACAATCTTGACCATTGGATTAAACATAAATCAATCTCATCCATTGATTTTATGTATCCCATGGATTGAGATCCATGGATCCCAAAATCCTATAAATAGAGAGGCATACCATGCTCTCTAAGGCTATGCTTTTGAAGCACATCTCTCTCTCTCTCTTTTATTCCACACGTCAACTCTCTCTCCCTCTCCTTGGTGGCCGTCCACCAAACCCTAGAGGAGAAATCCGTCGACGCCTTCGCCACCGCACCGCCGCTTCGACGTTCTTCGGTTCTCCGTCTTCTTGGAGTGCTACACTCATGAAGAAGACGTTCAATCTCGTATGACGAGATCAGGAGTTCACCGTGCTTGTATCATCTTGTTGAATTGCGAGTATCACGCGGTTCATCCCCGCGCTCGCAAGTGTCTTCTCCGACGATCGAACTTGAGACAGGAGGTCTCTTTTTGTAGAGACTCGATCAACCACGCTTCAAGAGGTATTCCTTTATACTTGATGTGGTTCTAGATGAAACGATCCGAGAATCGTTCTTGTATCATGTGGTTTCATCGCATGAAAATTTTTTAAATTCCACTGCATAGAACAACTAGTACGACTAGTCGTTCTTTGTCGTATTCGATATGACGCTCACGCTTCCGTGATGCGCTTGAGGATAATACCATATCCTTCAACTGTGGCACAAGTGGTGGCGGAGGTGGTGAATGATGTAACTATGATGGAGCTGGTGGGGTGGAGATCGGAGGTAAAGGCATATAGACCTCTTCTCCATCGTTAGAAGAAATGAACTTATCATCTGTAAGAGAAAAATACATAATAGATTCAAAAAAGGTGACATCAACACTGACATAGTACCTCCATCGAACCGGGTTGAAGCAACAATAGCCCTTTTGGGTCTTAGAGTATCCAACAAACACACGTTTGACAACTCTAGGAGAGAGCTTGTCATGACCAGGAGACATCTCGTGAACAAAGGCCACAGAACTACAAACTCGAGGTCTGAGAGAGAAAAGATCCATCTGAGTACACGCAATCGAGAAGGGTATCCTTTCACCCAGGACATGCGATTAACAAGATAACACGTAGTTAGAACCACACCCCCTTAGTATGAATGAGGAGCACGACTCTGAATCAAAAAAGTCCTTGTAACATCCAAGAGGTGGCGGTGTTTTCTTTCAGCCACCCCATTTTGTTGGAAAGTATAAGCACAAGAAGTTTGATGAACAATACCACGAGAAGCAAGAAATGTGGCAAGTTGTCTAGTACAAAACTCCAAAGCATTGTCAGAGCGTATATACTTGATTTTTGCAGAAAAGATATTCTTTATTTCAACAATGAAGGACTGAATAACATGACCAGCATCTGACTTGTTTTTAAGAAGATAAACTTAAGATAACCTTGAAAACTCATCAACAATAAAAGAATAAAATCTATGCCCCTGATGATCATGGACACGACTTGGACCCCAAATATCGAAATGAAACAACTCAAACATACCATGATGATTTTGACCTTGATGACTCTGAAATGTAGATCGATGATGCTTCCCAAGCTGGCAGGCCTCACACTAGAAGGTGGAGCGAGGTGAAATCTATGGAAGAACATGACACAACTTTTGCACAGGAAGATGACCAAAATGAAGATGCCACACATAAGGGAAACAGAACTAGTGTGAATGGAAGAAGCACAACATATAGAGATTGCACTAGTCTATAAAGACCTCCTTGCTCACGGTCAGTACTAATCACCCTGCCCGTTAAAATGTCTTGAAACACAAGAGCAGAAGGGTCAAAAATGGCACGATAATGCAAATCTTTGGTAATATGACTAATAGACAATACGTTCATTGAAAAATCAAGGATATAAAGGACATTCTGTAGATTCATTGCAGGAGTTAGCTGCACCTCCCCCTGACCAGTAATGGGGGAATGTGTTCCATCCGCTATCACAACAGATCGTCCAGGCTCCGTTGGATCAAAAATAGTAAACTGACTTCTATCACCATAGAGGTGATGAGATGCACCTGAGTCCATAATCCATTTTGACAAATCTGCCCTGTAAAAACTAGTGAAAGCATATGTTGTACCTGAGGAGGACACAACAGAGGCAGCTACCTCGGAGGATCCTGAAGGAGAGCTGGATGGTCCTGGAGTAGGCATGATCTCCCTGAGTCTAGCCACAAGCTCATCAAATCTCTGATCAACAACTGGAGAGGAACTCTCAACCTGTTGAGTCTGTTCTGCAATTCTAGCAGAAGCAGGAAACTCATGCTTAAAATAACAGGTTTCCTCATAATGACCAGTCCTGTGGCAGAAGGTGCACGGCCAACGTGATCGACCACCTCCTCCTCTGCCATGGGTGGATCCTCCTCTACCACGATATGGAGCAGGATTCCCTCTACCGCGATATGTAGCCATAACTGATGATGTTTGAGACTCACAATACCACCAGAGGAGATAGACAGCCTGCTGAGCCTGCGATATGCCTCCTCTATTGGAGATATGATAGCATCTGTAAGAATCTGAGTACGGGCTGAGTCATATTTAGGATCAAGAGCCGCTAGAAAGACTCCAATCATCACATAGTCTTTGTACGCCTTGAGCAGCTCTAGTGTGGCAGTAAATGGAATGTAGCCATGTAGCTTCTCAAACATGCCCCTCAAGGAAGTGTATAGAGTATGAAGGGGTCTACCATTCCACTTCGATGTGAAGATATCATGTTGAAGCTGTAATATCTTCGACTCATTCTTTGCTGGAGAATATGTCGCAGCAAGAATGTCCCACATAGCCTTTGCAGTAGGCTGACTCAATATGTCATTTGCTATCTCTACAGACACCGTCCCGGATAGCCATACCCGCGCATAGGCATCATCTGCCTCCCATGAGGCATTAATCCCGATCTTGTCCCTCGGCTCCTCCACCGTAAGCATGTGCTTCTTGCCATTACACTGCATCAGACTCATGAACTGCATGGCCTACAGTTCATAGTTTGTACCATCCATCTTAACGATGGGGGTTGGACCTTTGAAGCCTCCCATGGATGGAATATCAGATTTGTTGTCACTAATGACGACAACTATCACCAAGACTGGGACTGCAATAAATAAGACCTGTGTCTACACGAACATATGTGAACATGATTGTGGGTGTAGACTCATACCACAACCTCTTCCATTCTTTGGGACTGCCTTCGGGTTGTTAGGGTGCTTTTAGGTGATTGCTTCACACCCTAGAGGTCCAAACGGGGGTCAAAACCACTCTGGGACGCAAACGTACGCTAGTGTGCTCAAGGGCACAATGGTGTATGCCCAGGCAAGCGCACAGGGCACTATTGTGCGCAGGGGCGCACTGGTGCACGTGCAGGCGAGCGTGCAGGAAGGCGCATAGGCGCAGGCGAGCGCGCAGGGCAAGGCACACAGATGCTCGGGGGCGCTGGTGCGCGGAGATGTGCGGAGGCGTGAGCAGCGATGCTTTTGGTGGGACTAGGGTTTTGAGTACATGCTCCAGTTTAGGACCATTGCTCTGATACCATGTGGAATGTGAAAGAGAGAAAAGTTGTATTCCAAGTAACCTTAGCGTCCTCTTATATAAGAAAGACTAGGGAGAATTTTTTTAGATGAACACAAGTATTTTCTTACCAACAGTATATTATTATCCGAGAGTACTCTAGGGAGAAATTACATAAAGAGGACAGAGAAATTAGAAATATATAAATAAAGACAAAAGATAGAATTCTCACACTAGACACCATCACAAGTATCCTAAGAAGAAAGCTTTTCAAGCTACTTGGGACTCTTCCGACTCCAACTTCGACTCTGACACATCCACATCTTCTGGAAGTGAATCAGACGATTCCAACAAAGAAGAAGCCTTGCTCGGACTCATGGCTCTTGAAAACGAATTGGTAACTTTTGAAGAACTTTCTTTAGGTGAATTATACGAAGCTATTACTGAGTTACATAGTTTAGTCGTTATATTGACGGAGAAAAACAAAGTGCTAAAATTAATTACACGCACTACCTTAGAAAATCATTCAAAAGAGACTAGATCTTTGAAAGATCACATTAGAGAATTCACATCTATTTTGTCTAGTTCTGATAAACAACATGAATATGAAATTAAACTGCTCAAGACAAACATAGACAACCTAGAAGTCATTGTAGGTAAACTAAAACAGAACATACACACCCTAGTTAATGATTTTGCAAAATATACCAAGAGTAAGGAGCACCTAGATAAATTATTAGGAGTTAACTATCAAACTAGAACTAAGTATGGGTTACCCATGTATTACCTGCTAAGAAATTCAAGTTAAAGACAAGAACGTCATAGAACTTCATGTTTACTAGGAAAATAATGTTTTGGTTTTCTTTTAAGAGTAAAATAATGTTTATTAATGAAAGTTGCTTTATTCATGTTTTGGTTTTCTTTTAAAAAATAATTGCTCTTAATTGATTTTATGTTGATCGTATTAAGTCCACGAATGGGATGTGTACTAGGAAACATTATACATATATTGGCCCATGGCAGACTGTCACCCACATTCCAGATATCAGCTCTGAATATTATCCTGATAAGCAATGGGAATGGACTTGTCAAATTAGTATGTGATTGGTACCTACACAAGCTCCATTTATTGCTGAAGTCCACCTTGGAGTTAACAATTATTTTGGGCTGGAGTCACAACCATATAAAAACACTCTCACACATCTCGTCATATTCTTAGTCTCTGCTAATAGAGTAAGATAACAATATTTCTAAAGAAACCCATGTACGAATTGATAATGATAGGTGCTTATACAATATCAAATGTTTCATAGCACGGAAGACCATATAACATCTTAATGAATTTAGTTGGAAAATCGCTCATATTGTGCATTTTAGAGTTTAGACAATTAAGTTGATGTCCATGTGTTTCAATACCAAAGTACAATAATGCAATTTTATTGATATGTAATAACAGACTGCAATTTCAACCAGGCAAATCAAACGCTTGGTAACTGAAAATAAAAATATGGCCCGCTGCATGATAAAGTTTTCAAGTCCCACCCATGCATCTCCAGAAATCTTAAGGAAAACTGTATTGAACTGTAGCACAAAGAATATCATAAAAGAAAAAAAGTGTAAAAAGGGAACAATGGATATGAGCTATATAGTATCTGAATCTTAAGGAACAAATCAAAGCTTTAGTATAGTCAAAACTTTTGTTAAAGCTTAATTGTAGGTTTTAGTTCGGGTAATCTAATAAACCCCTCAAGTATATTGCATAAACACATTCCATATAGTAAGTAGCACAGAAGAAATAATGACAGAGACCAACCCGAATCATTTGGTTCATTATGTCATGAATTGTTGTTTTGATAAGAAGCACCTCCTTCCCACTCTCTGCAGGAAGACAAACATTTTTGCATACTGTCTAGCAAATAATTAAATCTGGAGTATAATAATGAAGCCCTTCTACCATCCAGTTCTGCAACTTTATCAAGTGCCTTTGCAGATCCTCTATTAAGAAGTCGAAAGGTACTTTTTTTCCCTACATATCTGGTATAGTTCTGTGATGCAGAAAATTGTCAACTTAGACACCGGTCATGAAACTGGATGTGAATAAAAATTATAAAGGCCTTTACCTGAATAGGGGCACCATTTTCACGAATTACAGCATCATAACCATCTATCTCTTCCCCAAAGTTCGTTTTGAGAAGATCACCCGAGTTTCCAATAACGGCACAACGGTCAAACTGACGAGGCACAAATGGTGGGGTTTCTGGGAGTACCAAAGCAAGTTTTTCCATGCACAATGTCTTATTTTTGCAATTATTCCTAGCAAGTAAAGTTTGGCTTAGTACTTTTGCTATTAAAACTATAAATTGCTTAGGAGTGAAAATGATCATGTGTCACAAAATATTTTGAAAGAATGGTTTCAGATCTGCTAAAAGAAATTGATTTTTCTAAGAAGAAATGAATTTTCTTTTTTGATAAAATAGGTGATGTCAAGAACATTATTTTTCTAATTTTGCAATAAAACCCTAACCCTTCTATTGTAAAAGAAAGGTGTGGGATAACTACACTGTCCGTCAAGAACATTATTTTTCTAATTTTGCAATAAAACCCTAACCCTTCTATTGTAAAAGAAAGGTGTGGGATAACTACACTGTCCGTTAAGAACCTTATAGCATGAGAGCACAATGGCGGATTGGAGACCGGTTCTCAGCCAAGTCTTTTCAGCGACCCTCCAGATGCGCAGCTCGCGTGTGTGGAAGGAGACCCTCTGGCGGGAAGATTTCACCGATGCCTCAGATGAGAGAGTTGTGGTCACTTGGCCCATCAGTGCAGAGATCTGTTAATATGATTTAAATGCAATTCACTTGGCCATCCTCTGTGAAAATGCCCGAAAGTACGGAGTAAGATCATGCCTGCTCGAATGGTTCCAAAGCTACAAGGCCTCATCGTGATGACGTCTTGGTTGGAGTTTGTGTGCGTCCAGAAAACAACCTACAGACTTCCATGACCGACATCAGACAGAAGAGTGGTTTTCCGTTAGGAGGAAATGTGATACAATTGGAGGACCCCTGTTTTGTGCATGTGGGCTCTCTGCTATAAGGTTTCTACTTTGCTGACTTTGGCGAACAATGACCCAAAGTAGAGAGGCATTGTTTTGCGAAGGCATCAATTTCTTGACGGCGCAACCAATGTGATCAAGTACAGGATCCCTACCCTGAAAGGTCTCGCGATTCATGCCAGAGATTTTGGAACATTGGAAAAGGCCTATGCTGATTTTCGCAAGGTCATATCCATCCTCTGTTTTTGCTCATGGGTCTTCAGATGGATCGTGCACACTGGATTTTTTCGAGAGCCTTTGTGCAGCGTGCCATTGGACGAGTTACCCAAGATAGTTACAAATTGTCAAGGGTTCACCTTGTCATTAAGGGTTAAGCCTATTCCCACATGAAGCTAATCATTTGGAAATGTGAGGTATTTGGGAAGCCCCAGAAGAGGATGCAGTGTGAGCTACGTGCAAAGCGGAACACGGATGTGACTATGCGTCAAGTAACAACAATTTTCCTGGCCAGACACCCCTTGGCGCAGTATTGGTGGTGCTCATCTGGCATGCTTCAAGGTTGTTGATTTAGTTGGAGGTTGAAAATTGGAGCAGATACTCTTTACTAATGTTGATTTCGGTGGTGTTACGTAGGAGTTCATACAATGCTTTGTTTCTCTTTATTAATGTCTACGGACCGACGAAGGCTTCTACCCGGACAGAACTTTGGGAAGATCTCACAACTGTGTGATCATTTCCACTCGATACCTTGGATTATTGGTTGAGATTTTAACGTAACTCTGCATCCCGAAGACAGGTCAGGTACGAAAGGTAGCCAAGATCCCGGATATGAGGCATTTGCATCACTAATAATTGACCTTCAGCATGGGGTGATTGATGCTTCAGGTTGGCAATATACTTGGGGGAACTCAAGATCCAGATTTCGCATAGATCAGTTTCTGTTGTCAGTGGAGATCATATATTTATTTCGCTTGGCTTCCGCGAGGGCACTCCCATGTTCGCATCCAGAACATATGCCTCTACTCTGGGAATTCAGGGAGGTCAGAGAACAGCCATATTTCAGATTCGATTAGTCTAGGTTACTGGAAGATGGCCTTACGGAATTGATGACCGACTTTCGGAGGGGATGTTAGACACTGGGATCGACGATGGCGCAAATGCCCTTCAAGTTGGTGGAGCTCAGATAGCGTTTCCTATGCTAATACAACACAGAATTGATAATTGTGGCAAAAATCAGGATTTGTTGTCTGTCCAATTAGAGTATAATTAAATTATGATTAGGGTTAGTTATTTTTTCCTAATCTGAATTCGTCATAATTTTTGTTTAGATAAGGAGATCACATGTGATCTCTAATTGATAGATAGGTTGAGTAATTTTAGGGATTCAAATTAGGGCATGGTAGGGTTTGCTTTATTTCCTATTTTGTAATTCCACCCCTCAATTAAAGGGGCTATGGGTCATTATTTTAAGAGAGTTCGAGTTAAATTAAAATTGGAGTAATTCTTCTCTCCCCCATCTCCCTCTCAATCTTCCCCATGTTTCTCCACCAAAACCCTGCACAGGCAATATGTTCTTCTCCTTCCACCTCCCTTCTACAAATTACTTATCTACCTTAAATTCTTTTCCACATCAATTGGTATCAGAGCATGACCAATGGGTCATCCCCATGATTCAGCAATCATGTTGAGTATTGACAAGCAAAAAAAGGAGTGTGTCATAGTAATTACGGTGTGTTTTTCATATATAAAGTGAAAGAGAATGAAGTTCCACTATAAATCAAGTTTGAAGGTACAACTATGATTGGAATCATGGCTCAAAGAAGATTTCATCCCGAAGAAATTCAGGTCCTCAACATAGTCATGATAAGCAACTCCAACAACAACAAAAAAACAGAAAAATAGAAGGAGAACCTCTCAATGAAGGTATATCCGCTGAAAAAATCTGTAATTTTAAAAATAAATAGAAAGATATAATGAAGATTGATGTACAAGAGAGAATAGGGATGCGTGAGAGAGAAAAGTGTATCAGAGTGAGATAGAAAGAGCTAGATATCAATGGTTGTCATTTCATTGATAAGAAGATAGAGAGGGGAAGGAGAGATTGCCAACTGGGTTTTGCATATAAACCCTCGATGTGAACTGGCGAAAACACGAGTACCCTCAAATTGTCGTGGTATCCATTTATCCAAACACAAACCTTGTTAGAAAATAGAGAATGCGGAAGCAAATGATAAACAAAGCATAATATAGAAATATAAAACATGAAGAACTCAAAGATTTTAACGTGTAACCCTACTCCCTAAGGAGCGGGATGAAACCACGAGAGAAGGCCTCAAAGGGCCAGGTTCTATTAACTTTCTCAATGGTTACAGTAGGTCTGGGTACCCATCTCCCTCATATATGACGCATACAAACAGTACTCCCAACACTCACCCTCAAGCTGGAGCATGCAATGCTCAGCTTGGACAAACAGAAAGAAACTCAACTCACGCTACAAGATACTACGGTCAATATCAACTCAAAGCGCACAATTGTTGTTGTCGAGGACGTTACTTCTCATGCCGTGCAGGTGAGGAGGACGAACGGGCTGGAGTGTGAGTCTGTTGAATCTCCTCGTCGGAGAGCATGTGCTCTGAACTGTGCCTGTCAGAGTCACTGCAACTGAAATGAGTCTCCTCATCGGAGTACTCTGGCCTGCCTCAATAATGTGGACAACTGCTCCATCTTTGAAAAGGACTAAACTGAAAAAGGCCGTGGAAGTGCAATCCTCGTCGAAGTCCACGTTCGCTGGAGAACGGAGTCTGAAAAAGTCTCCTCGTCGGATAACTGGGTCTCTCCCATCTGACACAAAGAATGGTACACTACTCTGGAGTACCTATGGCATAGGGAATGATCCTCTACTCTGGAGTCCCTATGGCTCACATGAAAACTCTGGCCGACAAAACAAGAAGAAGATGGGGACCACGAACAAATGATGGCACACATGTGCACAACTGAAAGAAGACCGCATACATGTGTGAGTCTGAAACTGAAGACCCAAAACCAATCGCCGAGTCTGAAACTGAAGACCCGAAACCAATCGCCGAGTCTGAAACTGTGCATCAACTTGTGGACTCGGAATCTGAACGTCGAGACTGAAATTGCGCATGGAGAATCTTCATCTGGAAAACTGTAGAGTCTGAACAACTGACTGGTCTGGAATATCTGTATCTGGATTTGGATAGACCCGTGACTCTACATATACTCCCCCTTTCTCCCGTACTGGTCGGAACATCAACATCGACCAAGTTGGGAGAAGACATGAAGAATGGGAGTTAACATTAATATTCAAAAAAAATCTTGCAGCTTTTCTTCAATTCAGTTTTTTAACCCGTCCAAACAATTTCTTTTTTAAAATATTTTTTTTCAAGCCGTTTAACATTTTTTCAAATTTTCCTCCTCTTTTTTTGAATATTTATTTTAAAACTTTGGACCACAATCGGATCCAAAATTCTCTCACATAATTTTTTTGGCAAATAACGGCCCACTTAGGCTCAAATAATCAGGCGCCCCCCCTAAAAAAATATCGGCCCCTTTTTTTTAAAATAAAACGTGCGTGCAGGGGGGTTTTATTAGGGTTCCCAACAGGAAACCCCTTTTATGAAAAAAACGTCGCCGCCACCCCAAAGGGAGTCTCTGATCTACGTCGCACAGGGAGATGCCTCAACCTGGAAGCAAAAGCGGAGGAGGCGAGGAGCATCGCCTGCGGTGAAGGACTCGAGGTCTTCGGCTAGGGCTACGCAAGGCTCGTGCGATCCAGGACTCCGCCAGGAGCAGCTTTAGCGGCTCTTGAGGAGTGATGGAGGACGCCTGCCTGGATGACGCCCGCCATCGAGATGCGCATCGATGTGATGGTGCAACAAGCTGTGGAGCGTGGCGGCACGGACCTCAGAGAAGTCCGTGTGCGGCACTGTTCCGCTCTGTCGCTCCTCCTCTTGGCTGAGAGGTGCCCAAATCTTGAAGTTCTCTCCATCAGAAGTAGTCAAAATGCTACGGATGCATCACTTTCTAAAATAACATCATCTTGTCCTTTATCGGGGGGTGGCGTAAGGCATCTGGATCATCTGGAGGAGCAGCGCGAACACCGATCATGCCAGATCTCTGTGTGAAGAGGATGCTCCTCGTGAGCATCTGGAGATTTGACGGAGGGTCTGGCCGCCTTGAGCACTTGCACCTATAGGCAAGATCGGGAGGAGCACAGGGATGTCGTTGATTGGAAATGCTCTAGGAGATGGATTCCAGAGAGCTGCAACCTGCAGATCTTGATTAGGGTTTCATAGGAAACCCTAGAACTTCTTGAACAGATCTTCATCAATCTTTACTGATGAACAATGAATCAACATGTTGATAATGTTGAGGAATCAGGGTGCCAAATAAACCCTAGAACAAATCTCGAATCTCGAACAAGAATTAAAAAGAACAAAATCCTCGAGAATCAACCCACTCTAATACCATGTTAGAAATTAGAGAATGTGGAAGCGAATGATAAACAAAGCATAATATAGAAATATAGAACATGAAGAACTCAAAGATTTTAACGTGGAACCCTACTCCCTAAGGAGTGGGATGAAACCACAAGAGAAGGCTTCGAAGGGCCAGGTTTGTCTATTGACTTTCTCAATGGTTACAAGAGGTATGGAGCTCTTTATATAGTCTCCACAAAGCCTCCAAGTCCCACCACTGGTAGATGTGGGACTAAAGACATGGATGGGGTAATGGATCCTGGAGGGATCCATTTACCCATCTCCTTCGTATATGACGCATACAAACAATACCCCAACAAACCTAAAGTCAGATTCTTCACAAAGATTGATTATTTTAAAGTCTTGAATGCATCGCTCTTCTGCTTCGTTGTTAAAATCTGAATCACCTTCGAGTAACCATAGATCACAATATATTGTACCTCCACAATCCCCATAAGGGAAGGGACTTGCCAATCATCATACATATAATCAAGCAACTCTTCGTCATGAAGACTTTTACCCTAGATCTATTAAGATCTTCAAACACCTTCTGAATGAGGATGTTCTTCTCCTTCTAATCGCGTACCCCAACTACATATTCCACAACTTGCATTCGAAGTTCACGAATGTAGATACCAAAACAACAATGAAATCAATAACTGTGGACCCTTCCGGTATATAAAAGATATCATGTTTACTACATTTAATAATGATTATACCTTCTTCATCTACCTGTAAGACTCCTCTTGCAAAATTATAAGTAGCCTTTAAAGTCCAAAGCTCTAAATGATATGAGATTCCTTCCTTACTATGGAACATGGAAAATTCTAAAATTGGCATTGCCATCATATTACACATCTTGACTTTAACAAAAACAATGCCCAAAAAAATGACACATTACATCATTCTCCATATTGACATTCTAGCATTTATCTTCTCGTTCATAGAGAACCAAACTCTATTAGAGTTCATGTGACGGGAATAATCAAAATCAAAACGTCATGTATACTGAGAATACGTTCAATCCATAATTAGTGAGTACGTAATCATCGAGTGATTGTGGTGTTCCCCTTTTTCTTTGGTCGGTTCTATTTCCAATAATATGATTTCTACAATGAATGTAGGTGTCCTCTAAACACAGTTCCAATAGGCAGTCAACTAGAACGAATAGTCAAACTGACTATGCGTTGTGGGGGTGATGAATAGAATAAGCCTATTTGCTTAGTATAAGCTAGAACTGGATATGCGGCCCGACATTCGGTTATTCATCTGATTAGTCAATTGACTTGGAATATACATTCGCTCGCATCCACTTTAGGATCCGACCAACTAAATTACTAAAAAGTTCCAACACATTCCAAGCCCCGATATCTCCCTGCGATGACAGACACAAACCCCTACCTTGAGTTCCCTAGTTCATCGCCTCTAGGCCACCAAAGCCCTCTGCTCCAACCATTAAGGTGCTCTACTCCATCCACTTATCGAATAGTGGTTCCTTTGCTCCACTCGACCATGTTGGGCACCCTCTTGCAAGTTAGTTCATCACCTCCTTCCATTCTCTAACGATTTCATCACCTTTCTCATTCAAGTTAGGTTAAAAATTTTGCCCTTTTTCCAGTAAGTTAGCTCGCCTCCCTTTTCTTATGGTTGTTATGCTTCACCAAAAGAATAGAAAGGTTAATAAAAGATGTTGATTCTCATTGATTACATATTCTGAAGTTGCCTTTGTGAAAATCAATTTATCACACTGTAGTCGATATTGGTATTCCTACGAGATTAGCATTTGTTAAGAAAAATATAGTGTTTTGTCTCTTTCATGTAATTTCAGTTTCTCTGAGTACTTATCATGTAATTAACCCGAAGGCTATTCTCCTATATAAGAGAGCCCTCGGGTACGTCTAATGCAAGTTATTCTTTTCTCCCATCATGGTATCAGAGAAACGGTCCTAGACCGGGGTCTCGGTATCCCACCCAAAACCCTAACCCAAGACCACCCACCCGCCCCCTCCCCTCTCTCCGACGCCTCCATCGCCTGCCCGAGGCACCGCCTCACCCCAGCGCCCCCTTTCGGCGCTTCGCCTCGTCCCAAGGGCCCTCCCGGGCTCGCCAGCGGTGCCCTAGCGCCCCAGCGGCGCACTACCGCCCCGGCAGCGTCCTTCCGCCCCTGAGCCTCCCCTAGCAGGCCACTCGGCCTCTCCAGCGGCCCTCACGCGCACGGGCGATCCTTGCTGCCCTCATGCGCGGCCACTGTCGTCCTTCCGAGCGGCACCTCTGCGGGATCTGCGGCGCTGCCTCGGCCTCCAGCGGTTTCTAGTTCTAAGAGTCCCCGCGTCCTCCTGCGGGTACGGTTGTCGCAGCCACAGCCTCCGGGCTATTCCGCGGTGACGTTGGTTGATAACTTCGGTGCTTGAACGAGGATTAGGGATGGTTGTATGAGTCTACACATACAATCTATCCCTCATATGATACTGTAGACCGATTACAATGGTTACCTCCGTCGGTTTGTGGCTCTTCATCAATTATGTCAGAGAACAAGGGTGACGTCTTTACATCTTCGAGTGCCTTCAAAGGCCCGGCACCAATAGTGAAGATGGACGGGACCAACTATGAACTTTGATCCATGCAGTTTCGTACCCTGATGCAGTGCCATAATAAGGAGCACATCCTGACAGACTCCGAGCCGGAAGACAAGACTGGAGCGAATGCAAAGTGGAAGCAAGATGATGCTTATGCACGGATATGGCTCTCTGAGACGCTGACTACAGAGATTGCTAATGATATTGTGAATCAACCGACA
The DNA here is from genome assembly GCA_037367405.1 of Ottelia alismoides. Lineage (NCBI taxonomy): Eukaryota > Viridiplantae > Streptophyta > Magnoliopsida > Alismatales > Hydrocharitaceae > Ottelia > Ottelia alismoides. The sequence continues at coordinate 3,362 of JAZKJV010008127.1, read as the reverse complement.
GCAAAGGCTATGTGGGATATACTAGCAGCTACTTATGGGCAATCGAAGAATGAGAGCAAAATACTTCAGTTACAATTAGACATCTTCTCCACCAAACAGAATGGGAGACCACTCCATGTACATTTCTCTCATCTGCGGGGCATGTTCGAGAGATTGCATAGCTTCATGTCGATCACAACCAGTACAGAACAAAAACAGTCATATCGAAATACCACGATGACCGGGGTATTTCTGTCCTCTCTTGACCCTGAGTACGATGCAACCCATACTCAACTTCCGACTGGCGAGACTATTCCACCTATGGAGGAGGTGTATAAGAGATTGAGTAGGATTACTAGTGCATCGGCGTCTACATCACAACCTACTCCTTCAGCTATGGCTGCTACCCGTAGCAAAGGAGGATCGTGACTACACCTACATCTCCCTCTCCGGGCTCTACAGAAGCTGCAGCTCCTGCCAGAGCGTCATCTAGCTCCTCAGGTATCCATTATGTGCTTACCAGTACTAATTGCTCAGACTTGACAGATTAGATTATAGATTTCGGGGCCTCCCATCATATGTGTGGCATCAGAATGCAGTTTACTACTTACAGAGCACTTGCAACAAGACGATCTGTTGTCATTGCCAATGGGGTTCGATTACCCATTGTTGGTCAGGGGGAGATTACTCTAACGCCTACTCTGAGTCTTCAGAATGTCTTACATGCACCTGACTTTCAGATGAACCTGTTGTCTATTAGCCAGCTTACGAAAGATTTACATTGTCGTGCCATCTTTGACCCTTCTACTTTTGTATTTCAGGACATACTGACTGGCATGATGATTGGAAGTGGACGTGAGGAGAGGGGCCCGTATAAGCTTGCTATATCACCATGTGATGGACTTGCTGCTATTCCCTCTGGATCCGTTTCTCCATTTCTTTGGCATCTACGATTTGGCCATCTTCCTCTGCAGAAGATGTGTCATGTCTTACCACAGATATCTACCCGTACTGCGTTGGATTGTGAAGCCTGATAGCTTGGGAAACACCATCGGTCTTCGTTTCCAGGTCGTCCGAGTCGTCATAGTAGTCGGTCTTTTGAGCTGTTTCATTTTGATATTTGGGGTCCGAGTCGTGTCCCTGATCTTCAGGGACATCGTTATTATATGGTTGTTGTGGATGATTATTCCAGATTATCGTGGGTATTTTTGTTGAAACAAAAGTCTGAAGCTGGTGCTATTATTTGAAACTTTATTCTTGAAGTTAATAATATCTTCTCTACCAATGTCAAAGTAATTCGCACAGATAATGCTTTGGAGTTTTCAACACTACATTTGTCAGATTTTCTCAGTTCAAATGGCATTGTTCACCAAACTTCGTGTAGTTACACTTCGCAACAAAATGGTGTGGCGGAACGCAAACACCATCACCTTCTTGATGTCACTCGAACATTGCTGATCCATAGTCGTGCCCCTCATTCCTTTTGGGGGATGTTGTTCTCACTGCATGCTACTTGGTGAATCGTACTGTCTACTGTTCTGGGAGAGAAGGTTCCCTTCTTGATTGCGTTTCTCGAGAAGGACCTTTTCTCCCTGACACCTCGAGTCTTTGGGTCTGTGGCTTTTGTGCATAATTCCACTCCTGGTCGTGATAAGCTCTCACAAAGAGCTATCAAATGTGTGTTTGTTGGGTAGTCTCGTACTCAAAAAGGGTATAGACGTTATGATCCGGTGAGTAGGAAATATTATGTAAGTGCTGATGTTACTTTCTTTGAGTCCATCATGTACTTCTCTCCTACAGGTGACAGGCTATCCGATAATAATGAGAATGATATTGTTGTTCCTCCACCTCCATCTCTTCCAACATCTGAACCTGAGAAACCATTACCTCCAACTTCGTCACCGCCACCACCACCACCTGAGCCAAAACTCTTACCCATTGTGTACACTCGCACGTCTTCTACTAGCTCTTCTGCTCATAAGCCGTCCACATCATCCAGCACGCTCAGGTATGTCATGATAACAGTATTTCTACTGATGGCACTGGAGTTTTACATCATACACAGGATGATTCTGCTGCAGAGGACAGAGAGAATACAGATTTGGATGTTCCTATTGTGATGAGGAAGCCTCAACGCCAATGTGCCACATACCCACTTGCTGCACATGTCTCTTTGGATCATCTTTCTGATGAGTACAAGAGGTTTGTTGTAGGACTTTCTGCGGCTACTATACCCCGAACATAATATGGAGGCTTTACATGACAACAGGTGGCGTCAGGCCATGTAAGACGAAATGGAGGCCTTAACGTCACGAGGGACATGGACTATTGTTTCGGCCCCACGAGGTGCTTCGATTGTCAGCTGCAAGTGGATATTTTCCATTAAGCAAAACGCAGATGGGAGTGTGGACCGCTACAAGGCAGGGTTAGTGGCATGTGACTTTACCCAGACATATGGGGTGGATTATCATGACACATTTTCCCCAGTAGCGAGACACTCGACGCTACGGATTTTACTAGCAAATGCAGTTTCACGTGATTGACTGTTATTTCAGCTTGATGTGAAGAATGCATTTCTCTATGGAGACCTTCAGGAGGAAGTTTACATGCAGCGGCCACCTGGGGTTTACTGTTGAGGGGAGCCCCAGAAGGTATGCATGCTACATAAGGCAATTTATGGCCTGAAGCAAAGTCCTAGAGCTTGGTACCAAAGCTGTCAGAATTGATTGAGCAACATGGGTTTAAGAGGTCCATTGCAGACCACTCGCTTTTTGTTCAGAAGACACAAAGAGGTACGGTCGCCATTCTTGTGTATGTAGATGACATTATTGTTACAGGAAATGATGCTCAAGGCATCCAGATAGCCAAGAAGTTCCTAGGTAAAGAGTTTGTGACCAAGGATCTTGGTACTCGTCGCTACTTCCTGGGGTTGGAGTTTGCCATGAATCATCGTGGTCTAGTGATGACTCAGAGAAAGTTTGTCATGGATCTCCTTTCTGAGACAGGTATGACCAGGTGCAAGCCTGCTACGACTCCCATGGATCCAAGTATGAAATTGTATGATGAGGATACTGAAGAAGTTGATAGCAGGAGGTACAGAGAACTAGTTGGGAAGCTTTTATGCGTTACTATCACCATGCCAGATATTATGTTTGCAGTAAGCAAGGTCAGCCAATTCATGGAGCAACCCAGAAAGGCACATATGGATGTCATCTTTATGATTTTGAGATATCTGAAGAACTCACCTGGTTCAGGACTCTTATTCAGTAGGGATGCTTCCTTGAGGTAACAACATGTGCAAACGCAGACTATGCAGGATGTCCCACGGACAGAAAGTCTACATTCGGGGTTTGCAGTGTTTGCGGGACACTCAATTGTCTCAA